>JAUCMR010000062.1:15190553-15233457 GCA_032357425.1 Enteromius argenteus
GGAGAACTTATAAAGGGAAGGTAATTAACACAAATGAGGGAGGCACACCTGAACAATATCACAATTAACAGAAACTAAGTCACACAGAGACAGAGCACATGGGGAAATGACAACATACAAAACATAGAGTCTGACATTAATTATGTTCTGAGGTAGGCCCTATATTTTTTGTTTTTGTTTTTTTAAAATATTTAGCATTGCATTAGTGTTACATTTCAGCAATTTTGTTTAATTTGCCGTTATTAAATTATTAGACATAAATATTTGTTATCGCATCATCTGTTGAGTAAAAAATCATGTAGATTAGCTTATAGGACTTATATAGGGTTATATAATTTTGGTAATTAAGTAATCATAGATTATTATGGTGATAAATTGAGTATTCAGATTTTACACACACACACACACATATACATATATATATATATATATATAATCCAAATACTCGATTACTCACCATTACTCTCCAAATAGACCTAAGTGAACAGCAGGCTTTAAAATTACTTAATTAAATAGTAATGAGATAATAATTAGATCAAATAAAGTATCAAAAACAAGTAATCATATGGTTTTACCGAACAAAACTTAAAATACATTGCAATGTATTTTAAACAATAGAGATCATGTGTAATATACATGTTATAACAAATGCCTGCAGAGGGCGCCAGTGTATTTACACGGAGGTAAATAATTACAGCGCAAATATCAATTTAATTAAATCATAGCATTTGTAAACTCACAATAGCATTGATTTTTAAATGGGTCATGTATCCTTTGAAAATGCGTTTTGTGGATTCTTGTCCGTAAAATGCGCTAATTCTGTTATTTTGCCAGTTACTCAACACGGGCAAAATGCAATTAAGGATTTTCTAAGATTGAGTCCTTGAGTCTTAAAGAGGAATCATAAAAGCTATAAAGCATTAAAAAGTGTAAAAACTGTTACATTTATTTATCGGGACATTAAGTACATTATATTCACTATAAAAATATTTTTCTAGTATTTTATAGTTCATTTCTATGTAAATACATAATATATATATATAGACATCATAAAGTGTTATGCAATCTGTTTCATATTCAGAATAAAAAATAAGAATGTAAATGAAGCTCACTTAAATGCAGAAGTTGGACTGATTTAGAGTTTTTTCAGTCTGTCATTTGTTTGCTATTATGATGAAGTGCTGGTGGCTTGCGGTGCTGGCTTTTCATTCATGCCTTGATACTGACAAAACATATTCATAACTCATGCTGGTTTACACATGGGCATTCTCCATCAGAGGCATTACCTATGTCGCGTTTCCTGTTTTCCGGCACTGGGAAGCTTGGGGAAGCTTCTCATCAAATCATCTTTACCTGTTACTCTTGTAAATGGATGACAGCCTGGTATTATCCCCCAAATGAGTCATAAATTAACAGCGAAATGACTTTTTTACTATTAATCATTGTGTTGTGGCACAGGGAGCCGAGAGCTCTCCTCGAACCAAATAGAGTCACATTTATCACTTTTTATCCCGCTGTCGCTCTCCATCTCTGACATTGGGGCAATGTGATGGAATTCCCAGTAATTTTCCATCAGTGACAAAAGCTGTGAGTGGCACTATATGCTGCTGAATGGGGACTGGGGGTTGCTGGGATTGAAAGGTGAGATTGAAGATGGCCTCTGTTCCCTTTAGACTCCATGTCATTACCGCTGACCAGTCGCCCATTTCTATCTGGCCCTGATCTTCAGCCCTCTGTGAGTGGCAGTATGGCGAAACTGATGCTATTTTCAGGGCCAGCCACAGTGATAATGTCACTCCACTTCAAAGAGCAAAGCTGTCCTGTCTCCCGGGAGATTTTGCTCTGAGATGAAATGATCAGAACAGCCCTGACAAAAAATCGTACAATTATTACTTGGCACCAACAAACAGCACTGAGAGAAAAAACGCAATGAAAAGTTAGCTTTTTTGCGAGTGATTGACAGTCCATAATGCAAATCAGCCGCCCTGACCATTTACCACAATTTAAATTTTTCCTGCATACAAATTCAGTCATTCGCATTCGGTTACTGTAGTTTAACAAGCACCTTGCATTGTGGTAAAATTTGTTCAGAATAATTGAACTAATCACTGTTTGCATAAATAAATTAACATTTAATCGTGAGATTCATGGCATATTTGGTTAAAAATCAAAAGAGTAATCAGTGGCAATTACATGATTCACGACTACAGAAGCTTTTGTGTGTGTGTGTGTGTAGCGTGTTGTATGACATTTGTATTGATTGATTAATGCATTAGACCTCACAGAAATGTAGCTGTCTTGGAAATGCCTCGCTCTTGACGCCTACTGTGACACATTATGATAGCTGAGATCATAATATCAATTTCACACTATAATATCTGTCTTTCTGCCTGCTTAACTTTGTCATCTCCTTTTCTAAAGTTATCAATCTTTTTCCTTCCTCTTTCTTTCTTCTACCAGGTGCCTCTCCAGTATGGGCCCCTACATCTTTGGACTTCCCTCACTGCTGTGCTCCTATACTGCTGTTGTGTCTTATGGCTTTTTATTCCTATGTGAAGGTGACTAAGGCTCATGTAGGGATACAAGCCACTAAACACACAGTGATGAATCGGCTTGAAATGACTGTCTGTGTTAGTCCTTTTCTGAGCAGCAAATAAGCAACGGTAATCAAAAAGCCAAACTTTATTTCCTGTTGTTTGCGATGCGCATTTGCATAACCAGTTGAAGCTCTCGTTTGAGTAATTATTGTGCCATTGTGTATGAATGATTATGGAATGATGTGCCATTGTTTTTGAGCAGAGGCGTTACTGTTTGCCCAAAAAAAAAAAGTCATTTGTGACAAAATTCTGATTAGAATATAGTTTGGCATTACTGGGGGAAAACTTACAAAAATAAATTAATAGTTTAGGATGCGAAAGTTTTGTATAAATACAGTGGGGTTCAAAAGACGAAGACCATACTGAAAAATGTGTACATTTTAGTAAGCAGTTAATTACTAAAAATTAGGAAATTAGTAAAAATTCAGAATTTAAATTGGAAAATAAAAACGCCTAGGTAAATTAAAAAAAATTCCTAGGTCGTTAATCAAATATGCAAATTTGTGAAATTTGTGCACTTCAAAACATGCTATTGGAACGTTCTCGAATTCAAAGGCTACTGGATAACATCATCATCAGGTATTGCATAACAAACACACACAACAATTCATATCAGAATGAGTTCTGCTGTCATTAAAGGAAAAAGGGGACCAACCTAAATACTTAGAGCGAACAGCTGATTTAATATTGAATTTTATGTATAAAGTATTATGGCATTTTCAAAAAAGGGAAAAATGCAAAATAGAAGCATTTTTTGTATTAGTCTTCGTTTTGGACTCCAATGTATGTGTTTGTTACACCATTTTTGGAAGACTGCATGTCTTATTTGTGATCAAAGCTGTCATTTTTTTCTTGATGGCTCTATGATCTTCACCTATTCATTTCGATGTCAGTTTAAATTGCTCATTAAATGTGAATTCAAAGGACACAGTGCAGTTCTTGCCTGATTAAAACAAAGCTGTATTCTCCATTTCTTATCACAAGCTGCACACAGTTCATTCTTTCACATTGTATTTTGAGAAATTTTTCCCAGTATTAAACACTGTAAGCAATTATAAGCACATATTTCATGCTTTGGAGCTGTCAAATTGGAACAAAGGAAACTATCAGAGAAGAGTAAGACACAAAAGACTTAATGCAAATATTTTTTTTTAATAACCAAGTTTATATGATGCACTTTGTGATCCACTCATAAGCCTTCAGTAGGCTATGTATTTTCCTTTCCTTTTTCTCTTCATCTTTTGCACATTATTAAAATAGAACTTTGACATTATGCATTGCACTGGAAAAGATCAACCTACAATACTATACAATATAAGATACATATAAACATGACAAAGCACCTTTTGTTCTAGTAAATAGTAATAATTAAAGAAATGGGGGACATTATAGATGATCATGTGTGGGGTTTGTGTATTGTAACATCAGTGCATGGGAAGAATTCCTAAGGGTTTCATGCGCAATAGTAGCACCTGAGTTCATAATATAGATGAAAATGAAACTAAATTCAGTTTTGGAAAAGGCTTTTTCCTTGCCCTCCTCTGAACACATCAAATTAAGACACAAATTAACCCTTTCTTTTTGATTGATCTTACACAGTATTTTTGTGTCATTTACTCTAAAACTGTTGAGTACCAGCAATGATGAGTGTAATTGCTACATGTTCCCTTCAGTTATAAGACATTGTGTTCACATTACACAAATAATAATAATAAAAATAAAATAGCACCAATTAGTGATGATACAAAAGCTAATACTAATGAGTGTCTTCGCAATACAGTAAAGAGTATGAAAGAGTAATTCTCTGAAGCATATACAATAGGCACATTGACATGATCCAGACTTAGGATGTCTTTTGGTCCTGTTGCTAGGAAAACATCAAGAGCATGTAATGTAAAAGTGTCATGCATTATTTGGAACTCAAATATTCTCAATTCATTTTCAAGTAAACTCTTTTCCGAAAACCTTTCTTTGTTGCTGATGAAATACACTCTCTTAGAGATAATGCTCCACTATAAAATAGAGAAAATAAACTCATTTGTAACCAACAAATTCATCCTATATTCATACATTTTGCTGTTGGTCTTCACATATATGTAAATACACATTTACAAGAGGAATGCAATAAAGTGACTAAACAAGGAGTTAAATGATTTCACAGAGGAGGGCCATACAATCCTAGTCTCATGAATAAACTGCCTTAATAACATGCCTAGTGGATCACTTAATTACCTCCTCGTTAATAGCATCCATTTAATCCTTAATTAATAGATTCAGAAGTGTCCTTCCTTAAAGGAATTTTAAAACTAGTTAGTCTTTGGCCAAACAGCTGGCTGAGGAGGTTGTTTTGTGACTCTGCAGTACGATATGAGTGAGACTCTATGGATCTGACCCCTGGCTTGGACCGTGATTTATTAAACGAGTTGTTCAGGGTGGAGACCCTGGAAGAAGGGGAATGGATGGGCCTCCTAGGAATGCTCTTTTTTCCTTTGCAATCTCCGTTGAAGTGGCGGACAATCTCAACCTTTTTGGGTGAGAACTCTACAGGACCTTTCTTTAGGTGAAGGCCCAGATTGGAAGATCCGATTTTATGCTTGGAGATTATTTTGTTGCTGACTGTGTCGTCCTTTACTGATGTAAGTACTGGATAGTCATTGGGAAGATCGCTTTTTCTTTGCCCATCGATATTTTCACACCTGTTAGGTCTGAACTTCTTTTTGACTCTTGGGTCAATGCCCAGATTTTCTCTTGCAGTTGGAGACTGTGTTCTCTGAGAGCTGTGAGGTGTCTTTAGTTCTTTTCTCTTCTTTTGTTGTTTGGTTGAGTCCTTATCTTCACATGTATTAGAGCTGTTGGTGTGACGTGCAGAATCAGTGGTACTAAGGCACCTTAAGTTATTTTCAAGACTTTGATTCAAAGTTTCCTCAGATTTGACCAGAGTTATGTGCTTAGCCTGGCCAGTAGTCAGCTGTTCAATGTCATGAGTGTGAACATCTTCTTTATTCTCATTTCTGTCGATGGAGAATAAAGTCTCGATTGTTTGATCCCGCTTCACAGATGAGAGTTCAAAGTCATTGCAAGATGAGAGTCCTTGCATGTCTTGCTTTGGTAAAATTACATCTGTTTCACTGCATACTTGAATGGTGCATATACTTGAGTCTCCCTGTTCACTTGCATTTTCAAGGTTTTCTGAGGGGTTCGTCTCCACCCCGTCGTCGTTTTGCCTGGAAAAGCTTGCAATGTTAACCACTGAATCTAACAACGTTGTTGGAATTGTGCAACAGTCGTCTTCTATTTTAACGTCACAAATCTCTGTCAGAGCTTCTTTGTCAGTTGCACTGACTTCCCTGGGCTCATCCACTTGAACTTCATGAGATGGAGAAGACCTTTCATCCTCTTCTTTCAGCTCTGTTGAAAGACTCTGTTCTGCTGTATCAGTTTGCACTGTACACTCAATAATGTCCTTGGCAACTTCAACGAAGTCCTCAGCTACATCTTCAATTTTCACACTGGTATTGTTTGTTTCAGTAGAATGGTCCTCCATACTATTCTGTGCAGTGTCATCTACGATTGACAACACTGATTTGATGCCTTGCACGTGTGATGCTGTGATGTCCAAGCTGCTCTCCATCGCCTTCCTTTTCTTGCTTGGTGGCATGTCAGATATATCATCTTTTGAATTAAAAGGTTTGCAAGGTCTCATTACTCCCCTGAATTTGAAGATCTTGTTCCCTCCGGCAAGGTGCTTCTCCATGTGACGATCAAACTGTTCCTTTTTGGAAAACGTGTAGTTGCAGGTACTGCAGATGAAAGACTTCTTAATTACATGCATGACATCGGCACAGAGTTCACAAGTATAGAGTGTGGTGTGCTTTGAGTCTGGCTCATCTGTCTCCTCATGTTCGTTTTTAAGGTGGTCCTTAAGCTCCTTTGACTCTTGGTAGGACACTGGACATTTGTGACAAAGAAAAATCTTTTGCAAGCTGTGAACAACTAAGTGACGCTGGAGCTTAAAGGGCTTTGGAAACTGTTTGCCACAGTGGTGACAGTCCCTTGAAGGGTCTTTGCAATTAGGATGCATCTCAGCACTCTTGGAAGGAGTCTCTGCTTTAGATAGAACCTCAAGAGTTGTCAGTGCACAGTGTTTATTTCCTCCCCCAATACTTGTTTTAGTCTTCATGCTTATGGAATCAAACTCCTCTGGAACCTTCAACTCTTGTCCATTAACATCTAAAGATGTTCTTCTCTCTTCCTTAGATGATGATTTAAGATTGTCGCCTTTTGTAGTTCTGCTGGGTCGGTGCTGCATTATTGATGATATGAAGTTCTTCACAGCATTTTCCTGCATGAAACACCCAGGCATGTCCAAGAGGGAGCTCTGAGACTGGCCTCTTCGTGCGAACTGTGTGGCATGCTCACGCAGGTGTTCATTGTACATCCACACATCTGAAATTTCTTTCAAGCACATGCCACAAGTCCAAACACCTGCTTTGTTTTTGGCGTGTTTCTCCCTGAGATGGTCCCTAAGTTGCTCTCGTGAGCTAAACTTGCGCTGGACACACATATAGCAAGTTGGGGGAGGTGATGGATTGTGTGAGAGCTTGTGGAAGTCGAGCTCACCTAAGGTGAGAAACCATGTGAAGCACACTTTGCATTTGTACTGCTTATCTTTAGGTTTAAGTCCAGGTTCAATGCGTTTTCTACACTTCCGCTCCACAGGCTTTTTGCAAGGTCTTTCAGAGTCTTTCAGTTCTGTGCTTGCAATGGTCTCAAGCAAAGGCATATCTCTCTCAGGCTCAAAAAATGGTACAGGAATCTGAATTGTAGTGTTAAGGTTAGGTATCTCAGTGCTTGGCGAACAAGAGTTATCTTGAACACAGACCATTTGGAGAGGGCATGCTGTAGCAGGAATCTCTGGTTTACAATCTTCCTGAGAAACTGTGTTCTCTGACACAATGCACTCATGCAAATCATCCTGATGCTCTAAGGGTGGTCTGATTGTGCCCTCTTTTTCACATACAAATTCTTTAATGCCAGTCTCTACATTTTCCTCATAATCAGACTGGTTATCCATTAGGTCATCTTTTGAATGATGTGTGTTTTCCATAGAACTCTTGACTAAGCTTTTGGGGGTCATCTCATATTCACAAGGGTCATTTATGTCACTGGTAAACTTTTGCCCAATCTTGTTTTCTTTAGACTCCTCATCCTTATCAATAAAGGCATCAGGGGGAGGGCAATCTAAAATTAAATGGGACAGTTGTTTTTGCTTCTTGTTGCTTTTGCCATAGACCCTTGCACATTTCTTTCTTTTTCTGTCATCGTTTCTTGGGAATAATTGAGAAAAAGTGCTTTCGTCATCAAAGAAAGCCTTGAGATCAGGTGCTATTCCTAAAGTTTTAGTAAGTGCATGACTGTTTTCTGTGGGAGAACAGGTGCTCTCACGCTTGATATCCACAGAGGAATCCCCAAGTGGATAGTGGATATTTTCTCTCTGAACATAATTTGGCTTAATAGCACAATACTTTGTCACAACATTGTCAATGTCATATGTGTCTCGTTCCTTATCCAATATAGAATGCCTTATGGAAGTTGTTTCTTCCATGTGCTCTTCACTGATGTTGGTTACTACCATGCTGTTCTGTTCCTCCCTCACAGGGACATCATGATAGCTGTGACTGCTATCTGGGACCTGTTTTTCAGGTGACTTAGGAGAGTTTTGTTGTACCATTGAGGGGAAATCTGGAGAGTTAGCCTGCAATATATCTGTTTTAATAGTACTGAGTATTTCATCTGAAAAGCTGTCTTGCTTTACCAGTGTTGTAGCAAACATTTCAGTGCTCGTGTCCACAGTGGTGTTAATGTTATTTGCCTTTTCATTTAGAGAAGTTATCTGATCAATATCACAACTTCCTGGGATCTTTGACATATTGGAATCACTTGCAATCCCTTGAAAGATCAAATGTGAATCTGATTCTTGTCCGTCTGAGATTTCACTTCTGTTTGTATGTGAAAGAACTGCTGGACTTAAAATATCTATGCTACCTTTTAGTGCTTTTTCCGTTGGGTGTGGCATTAAAATGGGAATGAAAATTTGACTGCTCATATTTAGCTTTTCAATGGGAGAAATTCCTTCAATCTTTACTACATGCTTCATGGCTTTATGTCTTTTAAGTCCAGGTTGTGTACGAAAGAACATTGCACATATTTCACACTGAAATTTTCCTTGAACTGCATTCTGTGTACCACCCTTTTTCTGTGATGGTTTTGTCTCATTTGACTTTAAACTTGGTTCTTCATTTTGGACAGATGTGAATGTACCCATGGATGGCACTTTTGCACATTGTTTCAGAGGTTTAGGTATCTCCTTAACATCTGACATTGTTGACCTCTGCATTGCATCATGCTCCCTGGCGATCATCTGGTGGTCAGAATCTGCTTTCTTGTTAAATTTGAGGTGCAGATCTATGTAATCAACAGTTTTAGGAAGAAGGTGACTAGCATCCATGTCAAGATTTGAAACTTGTACAGCACTGTCTTCCCCAACATATTTACTGCAGGAAGCTGAGACACTTGAATATTTGATATCATTTTGGTTGTTATTTACAGAGGTTTCAGGTATATCAAGTCCAGTCAGATGGCCCTGAATATCTGGCTTTTGTTCATTTGCATTATATGTTGGGCTGGATGATAATGGTTTGTCAAGAGAGAAACCACAGGCATTGAGAATATAACTTTCTGTAGAGTTTGATTTTACATCAGGTTGGTTATTTTGTTTGTTTGAACATTTAGAGGTGAAACTGTATTCATTAAAACATGTTTCACTGTAATTTAGGGGGCTGAGTTTCAAATCATACAGTGCACTTGTATCTTGAGAGGTATCCAGTGTCCCAGAATGCTCAGAAAAAGGTTGTTTTGAGATTTTGTCCACAGCCAACAGTGTTCCAGGGCTAGAAATTTTACTCCCTGTAATTTCTACTAAATCCAGATGGGAATTAAATGAAACATCTAATTCTGTTGTTGCTGGATCAAAAGTATTTGACTTGCCAATATTTATGTGATCCGAGTTATTGTCTTCCAGGGATGGACTGCTTTTACTTAGTGCAGGGGTAACTGTGCTTGGTAGCAGACCATTACCATTCAGCTCAGAAGGACTTGGGATAGAGTTGTAAGAAAACTCTGCCTGAGTCAAAATTAGAAGTTGAGGACTCTGCTCAATGTTCTTTTGTTGATTTTCTTCACATTCTGATTGCACAGAAAACAATGTCATGTCAGGCATGGCTCTCTCCACACTCTCTATACATTCATGTTCATCTTGAACTACAGGAAGATGTTTAGGAGGAACCACCTGCTGTGTTTGAATTAACTGTGAATGGGTTGAGAAGTGGTCTTTACAATGAGGAGACGTGATGTTTGAAATGGGTTGTTGGATGTCTGCATCAGACGGACAGTCTGTTGTTCCACCTGTTACTTGCTCATTGTCTTCAGAAGTTAATTTTGGCTTTGCAGTTAGCGCTGCATCTTCATGTATTTTTTCTACACACAGGGCATTTTCATCTTTTAGTATGGTAGGAGATACTGAGAAGTGGAATATTTTGGAGAAGTCTGAATTTTGCATAGTATAATTTGAGTCCTTAATATCAAACTGCATATCACACCCAGCATACTCAGTTTGGCTGACAGAGGACTCACACTTGGCTTCATATATGGAGACTGAAGACTTCTGTGAATTGATTTCATTTGAGTTCACACATTTAGTTGGTGGACTCTCAAATGAACTCTCCGCAAGCTGTTGTTCATTAGCCACTAATTCATCATGAAGAGTGTCATTACTAGTCTCATTTATGCAGACCTTTGTTCTGTTATCTGACTCAGAAACTTCACTGTTTGTCTCTTCTAGTGTAGAGGTGTTTGTGTTAACTGTCTCGACTGAGAACTTTGTTAGCTCTGCTTTTGTGTTTCTAGATTCTATATGCTCAGACTTCTTTTGCTCAGAGTATTCATTGTCTTGTTTTTCATGTTCTTCAGGAACCACACTCTCTTGATTAGGAGATGACTGAGGTGATGTAAAACCTGAAGACAAAGAATCTGAGATCACTTCCAAGCTTTTCATCAGATTTTCTGTGTAGATTTCATGCTCAAGCATCTCCTCTGACTTGTCTAAGCAGTCATTCTTCTCTGTTTTGTCCTCTGGATGCATAGGTGAAACATTTTCTGCATTCAAAACAGTGAACCCCATGCTGTCCTTCACATCCAAATGGTCATGTTCTGAATCATTTGGTGTGTTAATAGTAGAGGAATGAGTCGGTGTATGGAGACCTTGCTGTCCACACACCAATCCAAATGGGAGCGGACTAGACCATGGCAAATCAGGTTCTGAGAACAGCGCTGATTGTGAGTCTACTGGTCTGGCAATTTGCAAGCTCTCTGAGGAACAGTTAATCTCTAAGCTACTGTCCTCATCTTCACTGTCAGTGTCAAGTCTCAGTGGAGAGAATTTGCTCATGGTTAACTCTTTTGGAAGCTCACTGTCTAATGGTGGAGGGCTGCTGAGTTTGGCTGTTTGCAGCTGACTCTCAAGCTCTGTAACTATCCGTTTTATTTCCAGATCATCAACTGACACGCCACTGTTGAGATTAGGATTGTAGTCCATTAATTTCTCTGGCAGAGCAAATGGGACATGGTTAAAATTGGTCTTATTTTCATTTGAGTCAGAGTCCTCTTTGTACTGAGAAATCTCATCTGGCAGCACAGGAGTAACGTCAACCATCAGATTCCAGTCTCTCTGCTCTAAGAACGGTGAGAATGATGACTCAAAAAGTTCCTTCTTGTCTGTTGTGGTTTCCAGAGGACCAAAGCTCTCTTTGGCAAGCTGGATATCTGGATAAAGGTTGCTCTCAAAACCTCCCACTGAAAGGTCACCAAACATTGACGTTGTGTCAAAAGAAAGTGGTGACTTTATAAGACTCTGATCATGCTCTGAAGGATAGGGAATGAGACATTGCCCATTCTTTTGTGCTGTAGCATCATGGACTTTTGAAGGTGATAAGCAGACTTTATCCACAAGTGAACTGCAGAGAGGTAGGGGGTCAGGGAATAAATCATTTGAGCTTCTGCTGACTTCTTCACTTGATATGCTGTCATTGCTGGCTTTCTCAAAAATGGGTGCTGACAATTCAGAACTATTTGTTCTTTTCTTGTGGGATTTACCCTTTGATGTGACAGCATCTTTTTTGACTTTAAACACATGGCTAGATTCTCTATTGTTGGTGGTTTCCATTGGATTTGGTGTTATACCAGACCCTCTTGGTGATGTGACATTTTTTTGGTAATCTTTTTTGAATGGCTCATCTGTGGTTGCATGAATTCCTGCCTCAAAACCGAAGTGGTCCCCTTTTTCCTCTATTTCCACTCTGGTGGTTTTGAATCTGGCAAGGCTGACAGTACTTTTTGTCATTGTATGCTCTGATGCAGTCTCTTCAGTCTTACAGATGATGCTTGAACATTTTGAAGTAGTGAACCGATCCTTGTGCTCAGTGAGTAGTATCTTATCAGTGCTGTACCTTTTTGTATTTTTCGTAAAGGTCAAAGCCAGTGATGTGCTAGACTCTTTCCGTATCCTTGCTGGTGATTCTTCGTATGCATTCTGTTCAAGAGAGTCTTGATCTTTCCTTTGTACCTCTATTTGTTTCTCAGAGTCAGAATCTGTATGATCAGTACTTTTAGGGCTGCCAATGCCATCGCTGCAAATACTTATCGATGTGCTCAGTTCACTGCTTGTTGAAGACCTACTGCTCCGTCTTCTGAGCCTTTGGTTACCAGGGTTGTCTTTCATCAAGGAAGGAGAGACATCCAAAGCTTTCTTGGGATCAAAGCACTCATTTTTGTTTTGTTTCCATGAACTTTCCCGGCTCTTGTCAGCTCGAATCCTTCCCTTGCACTCCTTAGTGTATGTGTACTTGCAACGAATGCTCTGGCTGAGACGCCCTTGACTGGCTATCTTCACAGGCTCACAGTCATCGTCCGAGTCAGAAACGTAATCGTACTCCCTGAAAGTAGGGTTCTGCACTGCAGGAGTAACTCTCTCCATTACGAGTGAAAACTGCATGTTTTTGGTGCCCTTCACATGGAGTTTATGCAACTTGTTCTTTTGTTGAACAATTTTGTGAATAAGCTCTTTACTCCAGCTTCCACCACCTGTCCTCTTCCTTTTTCCTTCTGTTGGTATTGATTTCTGAGCTGTTGGACTTTTACTGGCAGAGGTGGATGTTGTTTTCACTAATGCTGTGCTACTCTGCAAGCTTTTAAGTCCACATCTTGCAGAAAACTTGCTTGATAGAAGAAACTTAGAACCATAATCATTTTCCTCTTCTCTTTGCTCTGACTTTCTTGTTTCCCACTCGATTTGTGTGCAGTTCGACTCCTGTGACTGGGACTCTGTTGGAGAGGTTTCTGCTTTGAGGACTTCCTTTTGTGTCAACTCATGTTGGCTTTCTTTGAAAGGGCTATCTGTGAGTTTGCTGTCTGAACTAAGGCTGTCCAAGTCTGAGTCAAAAGGATATTTGCTGTGAGCTTGAGATCTCTCGCTGGATGTTGATTCACTGTTTGTTCTACCTTCAAATGTTGTGGAGTCTTTGGTAGTCAAAGTCTGTCTTGTTGATGTGCATTTAGTAGTGGTGAGATCATCATCAACAAATGCATCAATAAAGCTGCTATCAATCTCTGCATTGTCTGACTGATAGCCTAGTCTGTTCAAAGCCTCTGTGATAAGGCTATCCAATTTGGGATCTTCCATTTCTAAATCCGGCAGGGGTGCAGATGGTAGCATTAGTTTCAATGGATCATCTTTTATGTCTCCTTTGGTTTCATTATCTGGCACTATTTCCCCATTCTTGTTTAGTCCGAGCAGAGACAGATGCAAATCTGAAGAACTTCTCAGAATTGTGTAACTGGATCCAGATGAAATGGCTTTTGTGTGGTCTGTCTGAAACTTCCTTATGTCTTCCACTTTTGGCACATCTTTAAAGTCATTTTGTGCAAATGCATGCTGTCCACAGTATTGCTTATGGTCAAGAAAAGAGACAAGGTTATTGAAATTCTGATCACATTGCTTGCATGTCAAAAGCACATCCAGTTGGTCAAGGTTTGCCGAGACTAATGATGTGGCGAGTTGGTGGGCAGAATACGGAGGTGGGGGATGGTTTTCTGTTCTGTAGGTCTCCAGACAACCTTTCCCGCTGTCCATGTTGGACTTAGATTGCCTGTTGTGTGACATGAAGCTTGCAATGTTCTCTTTGGTTTTTTCTTGTTTATAGTGCAAGCCTCTGGATGCTTCTGAATGATAGCGATTCTGGTTGGTGTTCATGCTGCTAGATGATATCAGTGCCTTGTCCTGTTGCTGCTGATAAAACTGAGGGGACAGAACCTTTGAAATTTGGCTGTCATCAGAGTTACTGGTGACAGAGTTTGTGGAGGCTGGGGAGAGTGATGAACATGTACTGCCAGATGCTGGATTTTGAGTAGGTGATTGTGAAGGAGAATCATATGGTGAGACCATCTTCAGCCCTAAGGGTGCTATATGTAATGGAGGGTAGCTACAGTTTCTTGATGATGTCACTGGCACTGAGGGGTTAATACCAAAGTATAATGACTTGTTCTTGGCATCACCCACCTGGCCTTGATTTGTATCTACCTTGTTTGTAAAATGACATGGTGGAATTGTGTTGCAGCCTTGCTTGACACTGTCCTGCCTTTGGTTTGAGAAGCCCTCGTTTGTCTTTTTGTTGAGAAAGTTATTAGAGTCTTTCTGGTTGCTATTTTTGTGTGGCTTACTGTCATCTTGCCAGTCTGATGGACCTTTTAAAAAAGTAAGCTGCTGATTGCTCAGTTGCCTGGATAGATCAATCCTGTTTTGGTTTGGCATGGCAGATGTGAAGTGTATCTGCTGCCAAGGCATACGGCCATTAATGCTGTTTTGTCTCTGTTCTGGTGCTGCTTGGTACTGAAAGGGGTAAGGCGTAGATGTCTGGTCTATGAGTGGTGGAGGGAAGGCTTTGTTTTGCCCTTCCCATGGGTGTGATACCCTGACATGGTGTTTACTTACACTTTTGTCAAGTGGCCCTGGGCTGATGAGAATACCATTATGTGGAGGGCTAATGACATGTATTTGGGAACTGGAACCTTGTGCAATATTCCTAATATGATGAACACTGCCTTGAATAAGAACTCTCTGACTGGTGCTGCCATTTTTAAGATGGCAGCCTCTCTTACCCACTACCGCAAAGCTTGTATCCCTGCTGTCTACTGGACTAAAAGAATCAGATTTCTCTGAAACACTTTTACTCTGCTCTGATTGACGAGTGCTCGATACTGAGCTCTCATCATTGCTGGGAACAGATGACTGCATACCATGTTGTGTCTGCATGTATTGAGGTGGTTTAGAGTGTCCCTGGTATGACTGCCTGTCCTCTACCTGGTCATTACCAAACTGTGCATTACTTTGTATGGCCTCATGTCCCTCTGCAGAGGGTGGAAAGGAAAACGAATTATGAGAAACCTGGTTAGGGGTAAGAGAAATGTCAATGTAATCTTGAGACTGTGTGTTTCGATCACAGGGAAAGGAATCTGAGGCTGACTCCTCTAACAATGGATATCCGTACTGAAATGGTATAGGCATGAAAGTACCATTGGTCTTGTTCAAGTCCACATGGTTGTTTGGCTTTTGTGAAGTAAGTCCAAAACTAGTGCTTCTGAAAGTCCTGTCTGGAGACTGCCATGTGTCCGTTTCGCTCAGTTGAAAGTCAGGGAATAACGTTTCATTGGCAGGTTGTGTGCTGTTGCTCTCGATTGGGCTGGGCTTCTGTTGCGGTTGTGGTGGATTCTGGTGAGCAGGTCCTCCAGAGGGGGCGGCAACAGCCTGTGAGGTATAGCTTTGGGAAGTAAGGTTAGGCGAGCTCTCCTGGAAGCATCTGAACTGTAGGTCTTCCTGCTGCAGTTCAGCTTCTCGCTCTGGAATACTTGGCACATGGAAGCGGTAGCTGCCTGAGACAGGACCCCTGCTGGACTCAATCTTCTTTGGAGGCGAGACTTTCTGCTGGGGATAGGCTATCCCAATTGTGGGATTCGAGCGTGGGTTTGTAATACTCAGTCTGTACAACTGCTGCGGGTTGCCACGCTCTCCTTTTCCTGACTTTTTACTCTTGTCTCTATTGCGACTCTTTCCACTCGGCGACTGAGGGCTCTCCTTGGCGCTGGGCCACGTCCTATTGCTGTTGAAAGAATGATTTTGCAGTGACTTAAAATCAATCTTTCCAGTCTGCTGCGGCCGAATCACAGCCTCACGTTGCTGCGTGTTGTCTCTCTCTTTTTCTGCAAACTTAGCAAGATTGTTCACAGCCTGTGGCTCCAGACTCACATTGTGAAAGTGCTCTGGGGACTTTTTTAAGCTTTTATTCTCCACAGCCCCCTTATCCTGTTTTTTGGACTCATTATTTAGCTCTTTGGCAGCCAAGGGCTGTTTAGTCTCTTCAGTCATGATGCCGGTGTGGCTAGTTTAGCACGCTGGTCCTTATCTGCACAGGCTGCGACATGGACACATCGTGTTCCAGTCAGAATCAATTGGCCTGCGGTAACAGAAGCTCAAAGCACAGGATTATTTTCTCTCTTCCTTATCTCTTCATTTCTCTGATGATGGAATGTTCATCTGTCATCTTGATGTTCTGAAAATAAAAGAGAGGATTTGAGAGAAGTCAGTTTTCACTTTAGATTTTACATTTGTTTACATTAAAAATCTAAAAAAATATATGTAAGCCAATTGTCTTTATGAATAAATCATAAATACACACAAAAGCAATCACTCAGGTGATAAGTTTTTTTTCTAGCACTGAAAAATAGACAGATCAAGCAATTCCACTTCTCACCTACAGAGGGCAGAATTGCATCAGTTTTGGCAACAAGTAGGCCTACTCCTCATTCACATAAATCAACAAAAATTGCAAATTAAAGCATGAAACTGTACACAAAATATACAGCACCCGATACTACGACATACAAATAGTGAAAAGACACGTAATTGTGTATGACCTTCTTTGGGTGCTCCAGACATTGCTTATATTCAGGTTTACTTTGGCTAAGAGTGTTTTGGCTGTGGCCAGACTATAAGCAGCTGAGAGTTTGGCAGTAAAGTGTTATTTTTCTGCTTGGAAAATCTATGTATACAGCGCCTTTCAAGTGCGTGCTTTGGGCAGCTGACCCTAGGAAAAAAAAAGTTACATATACAAAGAGACTATTAGTGCTTTTTGCTTTGAGGCCATTTGGGGATGGAGGGGATAGACAATCACAGGTCAATACTTGCCTCTCATTCACTCACTTGCACATCCACAAGAGGAAAAGCAGTGGGGGGGGGATGTAAAAATGTGACGTATGAACATTGTGCAAAATCCTTTTTTTTTTTTTTTTCCAGATTACTTTTTATTGGATCTTTTCCCCCCTCTGTTTTCTCCTAGAGGCAACAAATTCTGGACCAAAACCCACAACCTTATCACATGATTTATTCTTCCCTGTGGCACACATGACCCAGCATCCATAATGGTATGGTACAAGAGCAAAATTAAAGAGCACTAACAATACATCTGCGTCATATGGCGAGAAAGTGGGGAATGTCGGTCAAGCTACATTTTCCCTCCCTTACTTTCACTTATCACCCTAACCTAACCTTTCATCTCATTCATACCTCCCACCAGTAAGTGCACTGCTGTATATAATTCAGAAATGGGTTGTACTGCAACTTGCGTAAGACAAAAGACTGTATAATCCATCTCGACATCTATTTACTTCCATCTTAGATGCCAATACATTACCTTTGCCCTCTCACAGATTTCTTCCACAATCACTGTTTTTCCTGTCAAATTTAATATGCTTTGTATATGCAGAGCAATCAACTTGTTTCCTTGACAAGGCCACGGGCTACAACGCTGGTCTCATCTTTTGATAAAATAGGGTAAGGTATGAGAGCTCTGCTATGACTCGTTTTAAAACATGTGAGCTACGCATTAGATTTCTTTTGAAGCAAATGGGGCATTTTGACAGACGCGCAATTCATAACCTCGAGTGTACTGTGAGTATTTCACTCTTAAAGTATGACAGCGTGACTGATAAGGGTGTGGCTCAACATACCTGGCCTAAGAACAAATCCCTGAAGCACTTTGTTAAAAAGAAGAAAAAAATACACACATTAACTACTAAGAGCCACTGATCTTCCTATTGGCAGAGAAGTCTGAAAAAAATAGACCATGTAAATCAGTCCATCTCCACTGTTTCACCCCTGAGAATCTGTTTCACCTTTAGATCTGGTTGCTCTTGCCCAAGCATATCGCTCTCTGCCAATTCATAAAAAATAAGCCCATTTAAGTTTATTGAAGAGAGTAAAAGATTGAAACTTTTGCTGCAAATAAAAACTATAACTGTGACTATTTTGCCTGCTTTAGGACTGTTTTACCTCCGGCTACAGAAAACCTGAGGCTTAATAGGTTAGAACTAACATACCTATTCATTTTTGTTGCTGAAGAAAGGATTAACATCCATCTTAATATTTCAAGCAGTAACATAACAGAACCTAAGGTTGATTTCGGAAGGAACGCACCATAAGACTCTACTAAATTCTTCCCTTACAAATCCTATCTGATCATACCTAAACTCTAAAAATGACAAATCTTGTGACAGATGTGTCATGTGACTAGTGCATCAAGTTAATGTCTTGTGATGTAAAAAAAATAACTAAATAAATATACTTATGAACTATTCCTTTAAAGGTGCTGTTACACTGAACGGCTTTATTTTCTTCCGGTGTCATTCTTCTCAAAGGCTATCTTATCTATCCCGTCGTCCACCTGGCTCTGGTATTTAGCAGGTTGGTCTGGAGTCCGAGCTCTGCCTGGGTTTGGATCTGTCTGTGAAAAGTCACATCCCCCCTCCAGCTCCTGTCATAGTCAAAGCTGGAGTGTCTGTTCGTTTCCCTGCAGCCCGAAGGATGACTCAACTCCACTCGACTGCTGGGAGCACCCTGCAGAGGAGAAGCTTGATCTGGCCAGGAGCCATACATCACGTCTCCCTCTGTGTTTGCCCAGGCCGGCCAGCCCCCTGGAATGGCCACAGAGGGGAACACAAGCTGACTGTGACAACAAAGACAGCAGTTGCAGGACTCGCAAGGGCCTACTAGAAGTATCACCAAAGCCAGAGCTGTCAGCATACAAAGAACGCGGGCTCATTTATATCCTCACAACTGTCAGTCTGACTTCTCCACCCTGTCTCTACTCTTCCTGCAGCCAGTCCTCAGCACACACAGCCAATGAATTAATGCCCTTATCCATCCATAATCTATTTAAAGTGCATATTTGGTGAAACGTTAGCTCTCTGGTAAGCCAACTTTATTTTTTTCACTCATGAAAGATTAAAGTTTATGAGATCTTGGCCAGGAAATAAAGAGTGCCCGTCACACATTGCGTTGAAAGTATGACTTGATATCAAATCCCGTGAGAGTAGTCTGAAAACGGCTCCATAAAACAGCATTTTAGGCAGTTTTATAAGTCAATTAAGGCAAGCTTGTGTGTTCCACAGCCCGGGTGTCAAATCAGCCTGCCCACACACTACCAAAAGCTCCATATGGTTGTACCACACATGCACCCACTCGAAGTCAGAGAGAAAGTTCAGTTTGTTTGCATGTCAAATCATATACATAAACATCTTTTGCAAGTGAACGAAATCTCAAATGCTAATTATCTAGTGCGTCTCAGACATTTATCCTGCTGTTTTCCTCAGAGAAAAGCTAAATGTCTTTAAGAAAACCTTAATTTCCACACAGGATGTACTGTATGTGGTCTGAATCACAATAAAAACACACCATTTAACACCTCTGAGAAAATATCCTGTCAGATATCATCTCCAATTAAACCTCCATTAGTCCTTCTCTGTCTCTTTCCCTTGGCAATCCTTCTATTTATTACAGCGTATGGAACCCAAGCAATTACCTGTCCATTACTTGGGCGTAAATGAATTATAAATCGTCTTTATGACCTTGAGGTGTGAACTCTTGGGGTCTGAAATGATTTGTTTGTTACTAATGGTATTGCTTTTACTCCTGTGTGTAACTTAGACTAAATTCTGATAAATGTACACATGATTCACGCCTGACACAGTGCACCCAGATTTCCCAGCCAGCACTTAAGAACAATATGTTACAGGAAGCCAAAACTATCACTTCTTTTCCACTAAGAAGGAAAACAATGGCATTAGCCGAAGCCTTACACAAAATACAGAGAAGCTGACATGTTAAATAAGAAACCTATAGTGATAGTGTCCATCTTTTTTACTGTCACACTTGCACACTGTAGATTTATTTCTAAGCACAAGTACCTCCACACATAGGCTCTGTTCCAGAAGGCAGTGTGCTGCCTACATAGAACCGTTGACTAATTCAAAAAGCTCTACAAAGGTACCAAAACTGTGCGTCATACTCAGCATAAATAGTGCTATTCATATAAAACATAGACTTGACAATCTAATGTTGATTTAAGTAGCCTAATCCATTTTAGGATTGAGTGAATCAACATTGTTACAATGCATTCTGCAATGTATTATGGGATACGTTTTTATGTGAATTCGGGCTCTTTTCAAACAACCTTTGCAGTGGCCTATGATGAATTAAAATGCTGCCTGTGTAGGTAGTTCCTTTATTTTGGATGGGAGTCATAAACTCTTATAAATATGTCTTTGCCATTTACAGGATGCTCTACAGGGGTTCAGCTGGCAATTTGTAGGAATGGTGAGCAGGCTTCGTGACAAAGCTCCAAAAACAAAGAAGGGTCCATCTGGGATAGCGCTGCTCAAGACGGCACATCCTCTAGAATCCTGCACCTTTATACACAAAGGCTCCTTGTATCTCCCTGTAAGCCAATAAGGAGTGTTGGGTGGCCTCTCTGACACTGTTGGTTTTTTCCAGATGCTCAGTGTGGCAAAAGATCTCCTCAAAGAGAAGAAAAGGGGAGAGACAAAGACAACAGAAAGAGAATCTGAAAGGCTGGGAGGATTATGACAGACCCTCATGGGATGATGGGACTGCCTCTCATCTCACAGGTAGAAGCTAAATCGCTTTAAGTCTGCACTGCTCGCGCCAAAAACACAACAACTGGCTCAAGGATTGCCAGTGTTTACGCCCACACACCTGGTGCTCTGCCAGAGTAGGCGACTATTAGCCAAACCGACCTTCAAAAGAATCAGCTCTCTTTTTATTGTTTTTTTTTTTGAAAACATCCATTATTTAAGCAATTTGCCTGAGTTTTTAGACGCAGACTAAAGTCAACAATGAGTGGCGGCACTTTGTAGTATCCTGCTTGCATTCTAGTGTGAATTACCCAGCGTAATTCTTCATGACACTTAAAAATAACTCTCATTTAGTAAAATTAATGTGTTTGATATGCAGATAATAAAGAACTTTAATAGTAGCTTAGAAAGCAAACACAGCTGCAGTAGCTTGCAAACCCATTTATTTTTAGCTTTTGGCATGCACGATAGCTAACGGGTACCAGAAGGACGTATATCAGATTTTGTCCGTTTTTTAAAAGGTTACATTTCAGAATGCTATGAGATTATTGACAGTTGTGCTAGACGGTTACCTCATAACCGTCCTTTCCAGAAATGTGCTGAGCAGTGTGGAGAAGAATTTTAGATAGAGGTAGGAAGCATTCATGCGTTTGTGTTGTGGGGGTAGACTAGAGCATAATACCAGAAGCTCCCCTTCTATCCCCCTTCAAAGTTTCCCTTTCCAACCCCAGACCAGACCATTTTTACTATGTAATTTCTGACCCAGTCTGTTTCCATATTGCTAACCACAGAATTCCATAAACATGATGGAATCTTTGTTTCAGGCAGTTTAAAAAGCGATTTTCCCCATTTTTGACACAATTTCCCGAAGGCCTACAAGGATATGGAACATTACTCATGAGTCAAGCAGCGAGCGAGTGAGAAAATGTCTTGCGTTAACAATAGATGGTTAAACTAATGGGACATTAATAAGTTGAGAAGAGGGTCAGGCTCCTAGTCTCGTTATGAACCTGTTGACCTTGAGCATTATTAGCACTAATTAAGCCCTTTAAAATATCAGCCTCCACTGATCTTTCCTCTTTCAGGCCGGAGGATTTTGTCACTGTTCTGAATCAGCTTTATTTTATTAACCGTAAAATGAACTTCATCAAGGACGAAAGGAGAAAATGATACGTGATCGCCGCTAATGACCAAAATGTCCCCAAATGCTTTGAACTGGATACAATAACTTCAGTCACTTTGCGAAGGTACTGTACAAAGACGTCCATCTGCACCCAGCATGAGATTATATTTATTCATTAATCTGTTACAGCTATTTCATTCATATAATGTGTACATTCTTCACCTCTACAGCTCCACTTCTTAATAGACCTCTGTTTTCAGAGGAAATTCTCTTAATAGTTGATCATTTATTACGCTGAAACCCTTTTCAAATAAAGCTAAAATCAGACTTATGTATTGTGATCATTGGCTTTCAGCCTAAGATCTTGCTTAAAGAGAGAGACAGAGAGAGATTGAGGTAAAACACTAGCCAGTGGACATGATTTTAGAAGCCTGGCTCAAGCCAAAGATAAGTGAGCTCTAGAAGTTTGGCAACGAGTGCCGTTTACTTCCACTTTTCTTTCATATCCTCTCAGCAGCTCTCAAAGACAGAGGACAGCCCAGCACCACATGAGCTAAACTCCCTTATTCTTCGGCTCAATGCCTGTATCAACTAAAACGCCGTATGTTCAACTGACGTTGAGGTTCAGTTAGGTCCAAACGGAGGGAAAGTGGCAGGGTAGATCACTCAGCGCCTAAAAGGGGAATTACCTTAGCCCAAACAGTTTTGTGATTATAATCAGTCACATTACATCACTTATGCTTTTTTTTTCTTTTTTAATGTGACTTTATATATGGGCTTTTCCCTATTTATTGGACAGAAGCCATTAGGCAAGAGTAGAGGGTTGGGATATGCCACAAGACAGGCTTTATTAACCTGTGTCTTATTACAAACATGAATAAAATTAAGGAAATGTTGCTTTGTGGTTGCTAAGGTTGTGATGAGTTGGGTTTTATTGCTTAATGGGTTTTAACATTGCTATGAGTTAAAGATGTTCAAGAGATAGTTCACTCAAATATTACAATTCTGTCATTATTTACTCAACCTTGAGACCTTCCAAACCCTGTCATACATCTATCCCATGTGACATCAGTGGTTCCGCTGTAATTTTTTGAAAATTAAGAGAATACTTTTTGTGTGCAAAGAAAACCAAAATAACAACCTCATTCAACACCCCCTTTTTTCCATGCCAGTCTTTTTTTGCGTAGAGTTTGATGCACAAAAGAGAAGACATTGTTGAATAAAGTCATTATTTTTGTAGCTTCATAAAATTATATTTGAACCATGGATGTCACATGGACTATTTTATTGATGTCCTTACTACCTTTCTGGGTGTTGACCGTGGTTGGATATGAATGTTCAGAAAGCTCTCCGATTTCATCAAAAATATCTTAATTTGTGTCCCTACAATTAATGAAAGTCTTACAGGTTTGGGACGAAATGAGGGTGAGAAGTTAATGACAGAATTTTCAATTTTGGGTGAACTAACCCGCTCAGAGTGGCTGGAAAAAAACGTGTAAATATTGTAGCGTTAATTGCAAATTTGTGAACGTGTGCAATCACAGATGTCCACATTCGTGCTTGTGTCCCTGTTACTGCTGTTTGTTTTTTAGGTGTGGACCGGGTGGGGTCTTGTGTAGAGATACGAGATAAGGGACTGCAGTGAAGAATGCAAAAGTTTGGCTCTCTGCCCACAGGCTAATGAACTCCGACCTCAAATTTTGGGATTTCTGTTTTAACAATCCATGAGACATGACTCAGCAAGATGTCTAATATAAAAACATATGTAGTCTGTATCTGTCCCTGATTTCTACTATCTTCTCAATCTGATGAGCCTCGGTGCACAAACCTTTTAGTTGGAAAGATTGCGAGCATGAGGTCTTAGTCCACAGACTTTCAATTTATGCATGCGTTTATATTATAGGTTAAATTATATTGACAGTTACATGGCTAATATGTTGTCTTGTTTAATGTAGTCTGAAATTAAAAACCACATCTCAAAGTGATCCAACACATCAAAATGCGCAAAACAAAATTTAAAGCAACACATACAGTATGCATGCATGCAAAAACATAATGTGTAATGCATTCAGATTCTCTGCCTTTACTGCAGAATTGAAAGGATTGATGAACAGGAAGTCAGACATTTCCTATAAAGTCAGCACCATCAACTCTGATTAATGATGTAGGAGGAAGGAGCAGGTTGTAAAAAAGTCCCTCTCAATAATCATATACATAATATTCCAATCTGCCTTCTGCTAAAAGCTACAATTCTTCAGGTCAACTGTTTGATTTGACTGAACTAAAAAGTACTACCTAATTACTGAACTCTCCATATTGTATGATATTTCAATTAGCTCAGCAGTGGGTTCTATCAAATTTTTTATTGTTATTAATAAATAACAATAAATAGAATTGATCATGATTAGGCTTTTCTTTTTAAGGCAAGAAAACAAAATACATGTTTTATACAATTGCCTGTATAACAGTTTTGGCACTATCTACATGGTATGTTTTTATCCAAAGTCTAATTTTATAGGTGAAACTTAATAGTAATGCTAATAAATATTCAGATAAATTGAAATCATAGAAACACATGTGTGTTGTAGTGGGGTTTGAGCACTACTGATCGGGCTGTGGGGATACAAAAAGGTTGGGAAATACTGATCTAAGGGGGGAAAATGTTTAAAACCACATGTCTGTTCTGTGTGGATTGGCTGCTTATGTGTTTACCTTCAAATTAAGTATTGCACCTTTCAGGGCCTTTTTGATTACATTTAAAATTTTCCCAGACTTGCTAGATGTTACAAAAGGGATTCCTTCCAGTCTGTGAGAGTTATGACTGTAAGGTTGGTCCTGAGATGACAGGTCTTGCGAGGGGTGTTTGTGGCTTGAGGCAAGTCAGGTCATTTTTTCCACACAGGAAAGTACAAAATCAGGGTCAAAACAATGGCGTGCAAAGTAATTTCTCTTGGTGTTAAAGGTTAAATGGCACTGGAAGGGAGTGACATTTAGGGCGAGTAAAAAAGTAAAAGGTGAACGCTTGAAAAAAATTGACAGAAAGAAAGGAAGGACGAATCCGGAGAATGTACGAAAAACAACGGCCATGGATAAAATTCCAGGCCTGCCACTGAAGCAGCCTCTGACTCCTTAAAATAAAGGATGGGCGTCAGTGTGACGAGAGCCTCATTCAGCCACTTGTCATTATTCCATTTATTTGTCACATTCTATTTAAATTGTCCCTGCAGGCCAAAAAACACTAGTCGGCTAGCCAACAGTAGAAGGGAATTCCAGGCAATGAACGGGTGAGTCAGTTCGTACCCACATTTTCCTAAAGCATGCCTCCTTTAAATAGTCCAAGGAAATGTCCAAATGACCTAATTACAACTCAGCCTTTTTTAAGTATACCAGTCAGTGTGATGCTTTATTGGAAGGAGATGACAAAAAAAAATAAGTTGAGAAAGTGCCATGCAGCCACCTAATACAATTTATTCCAGTTAATTTTGGAACAACGGATCACTGGAAGATTTTATGAGTGCTTTTCTGTCTGAGGAGTGTCTTATAATGGTGAAAGCTTTGATGGTCTTTGAATTTTGAGAGCTACTGAACTGAATAATGTGGCTATGCACACACAAACTTCCATGCACACATGCGATAGGAAACAGAACCACAAGGTACCTCAGACGAATGCTGTTAGCTGCTTCTGGAAACAATAACATGCTTTTAAAAACTCAGTCGTTCCGCACCTACCAAAGACATGTCTGCTTACATTTTATACACAAGTTATTTCATATGATGGAATTTATCGGTGTTGAGCTGGTGACCATTGCGTGAAGCATTTTTATGCATTGCACAGATGCTATATAAATACAAACAGGAAACAGAAACACACAGTTATGACACTTTCAACCCTTTACATCCGGATTGAGTCAAAGACAGACATTCAGCAAGTGACAGAATATGTAATTTCTTTCTTAAAAAAAGCGGTAGTTAAGCTGTATACTTTGGTGACTAAGATTGCCAACTCCACTGCTGAATGGCTCTCTCTCTCATATGTTGAGTCTTTGAGGCTGGCGGTGGGGTGCTGGTGCATGCTGGGATGTCCCTGGTGTGAGCTGCTGTTTATGTGGCCTGAGGACTGCCTGATGTGTCGCTGCGATGGAGTGAGAGACCGCTGTTGAAAAGAGTCTCTGTGCAGCGCTGCGAGATCACCTTACACAGCCACTTCCTGCTTCCGCCCCCTTTCCTCACAAGCGGCCCAGTGTACCCACTTGGCCAGTGAGAAAAAAAAAGTCAAAACAGAGGGGTTCAGTACGCCCGGCAGTGCAGCACAGGACCCCATTCATCTTCCTTTGCTGTTCCAGGATGACTTTATTTTTCAAATTCACAAATATTTCCCTGTGAAAGCCCCTGAGATTCAGGAGAGAGCCTATGCTTGACTTTTCTCTGCGTCTCCGATCTGAGGCACCGTTTAGGCCCTCGTTGTGTGTGTGTGTTATAAAAATCCTGTCATGTGGGTGATGTGCAGTGTCAGTCACTGCAAGTGGTCTTAAAGGGGGTACAAAGGTCCATCAAGATGTCTAAGGGAAGTCTGGGAGGTTACTTTTCCCGAAAATGAACAGAACTCTTGAATCAAGTCAGTCCAGTCCTGGTGGTCTTTTAGAGTGGGTGGCTCACAAAGAAGGGGGTTGGTAGGATAGGTATGGAAATGGAATTGGGTAGAAGGGTATTAAGGTGCTATTCCTGGAATTACAGAGCACCATCTGGGCCTGACCACAGCTTAAGAGACAAGATTGTGATAGTGGGGCACACCGTATTTGTGCAGAGGCCCTTGTCCAGGTGGAACAGGGAGGCAGGGGTGTTTAAGATTCCTGGGGAAATGGCAAAGTGGGTGAATAACTGGGAACACAAACAAACCCAGGGGCATTAATGGAGAGGCCACGAGGGCCTGGATGTTTTTCCTTCTCTACTTTGCTCATCTAATGAGAGAAAGCGGGGGCGTTGAGAAAGAACCATTTTTTTTTCTCCCCCTCTACAGTTGCCGCACTCCCTGTCAATGAACACAGCTTAGATTTCTTTAAGCTTAAGACACATTTACACAAAACAGCACCCGATACGTCTACTCCTGATGGGGGGATAGGAAAATATTCATCCAGCGCTGTTGGCTTCCTCCCTGGGTTACCCCTTGGATGTCAGCCCCACATCACAGAGAGAAGAATGACGCTCTGTACAGTGGCTGCATGGGACCATTCATAGCTGTGAGTCTGGCCACAGACAGCATGTACGACCAACTGAGATCTTCTGGAACAGAACTGGTACTGATCCACTCTCTGTAGCACAGAACTGGTATTGATGGTCCACTCAAAACAGACAGACCCAGCAGTCATTCTCACAGGCTGGTCTAGGGTCAGCAGGATCTAGGTTTGTTGGCAGAGACCCCATTCAGGTGGGCTGTGCTGGGTTCAGTAATAAATGGACCTGTTTATTGACAGAGTGACTGGATTGATCAGATCCCATTAAATCTCTCATCATTCTCAGTTCCTTGTTTGGCTTAACCAAATATTTTCCCCCGTTATGCTAATAGAATGAAGTACTAAGAATGTGAAAATACTCTCTTGTGGAAAAATCCAAGGTAGAAATGATTTTCCGTTTGTAGTGGTTCAAAATGCCACAAAAAATGGATCAACACACAAATGCTAATCACCTCAACCACAATTTAGCTGAGAAGATGAGGGATGAGCAACACTGATACAGTTTCCTGCAGAGTTTAGCTCCATCCCTAATCAATCACACCTGTCTGTAATTTTAAATTCTGCAGGATAGTGACCCTTTTAGACCAAAGTAAGCACATCCCTAGAATAGACACAGTGCATTAGTTTAGCGTAGAGGTTAATGTTGAAGGCTGGTCAACAGAAGGCTGCTGAGCAGCGTGCCCTTGATCAAGACCAGGTTTCCTCAAATCTTGTCCTGCAGTTTACCTCCAACCAATCAAACACACCTAAGGAAGCTAAATCAAGCTCTTCAAGATCATCAGGAAGGTTGATCAAGGTTTGTGCTACACTCAATGGACCTCCAGGACAAGATTTGAGGACCCTGATCATGACACTTCAAGAAGACCATCGCTTTAATAAGAATACTGCAAGTTATTTGAGATAAAAGCTTCTGCTAAAGGGCTACTTAATAAACATGTCCAACTCTGAAGGAATGTTGCACTAATTCACGTTACTTTTCCTCCTCATTTTAAAACAAACTTCAGGCAGCATTATGCTTCCAAGCGTAGATGCCCAGAGGTGAGCCACTGTCTGTGCCCCCCTCCTGCGTGGGCAGCTTTGGCTCATTTTGGGTACAGTGAGTGTGAACCTGATGCCCGGCTGCAACAAGTGTCCTCTGTCTATCAGACCAATGTAGACTTTCAGTGGTTCAAGGGAAGCAGCCAAACCAAAGCAAGACCTGGAGCTAGATTGAGCATAGATAGAGTGTGACTAACTAATTCATAGTTTTCATATTGTACATGCCACAAATAGCATATAATCTCAAGCATCACTCAACTCTTTCATTTTGTGGTATGGTCCAGTGGTCTGTGCTGGTAACAGAAAGGCAAGTTCGAACCTCACAAGGTGCTGTCCATGAAATGTGTACAGTATAGGAGCAAGGCACTTTATCCCAGGTAGCAACAGGAGAATTGTCCCTGTAATGTGTATGTACTGTATATATTTGTTTACTAGTACAATTTGCTGTACCAAGTTTGCTTCTCAAATACCCATAAATCTAATTTGCATTGCAGAAAACAATGAACAAAGAACAGATGAATAATCACAGAAAAATAAACACTGTGACCAATTGATTATTAACAGCCACAATGATAAAACCTACTTATTTCAAAGGCTGGAAGTAACATTTACTTTCCATGCCAGTCCGAGAACTAGCACAAGCAGTTGTTTTCTGATAAGGACTCTTGGGCCTCAGGTGAGAGTCAAGAGACCCTTCTTACAACAGAAAGATCTGCACAGCAGGTTGTAATCCTGTTCCACAGCACATTATTCATACTTTCCTTTTCTTTTTATGCCTGTTTTTATAGCTGGACACTACACTAATCTGTTCAAGCCCTTGACTCCAGTGGATATCAAGGGAAGGTTTCGTAACTTCTTCCCCCCACTCCTACTTCAGACCAGCTGCCCATAATGACACAATCAAAGCTATTCCTACCTACAGATTGTTAATGCATCTATATATGGCAGTGTGGAAAAAAATGGGGGAAAACAATTTTCTACTTCTTGAATTAAAAAAAGATATTTACAGTCAGGACTGCCAAGCTTCTATCCCTAGCCTTTACCAGCCTATCTATCTTTTATATTAATTTAAAGACAATTTAAAAATGTAAAAACTTTAATTAGATTAAAAAGAAACCAGATTAAAAAGAAACCTGTTAATCAGCACACACTTAAGTTCCTTTTTATGTGTGATATACTAAGAGCTAATTTCTATAATCAGGCAGAAGCATCTTTATACTCTTTATACTTTTCTGCCTGTATATATGTAGCACTGAAGATATAAAGAAGACTGAGCATGTTTGAGATGTTATCCAGTGCAAAGGAGGATAGGTCAGGATGGGGTGGCAAGGTTAAAGGGCTGCCTTAAAAAACATAAACATACAACTCAGCAAAAATCTTGTAAACATCACAAAGACATATGGATCTCAGCAGATTGGTTGACAATTTCTATGATTCTATTTACTAACTCATTGTAACTACGTATCATTACGGTCAGGATTAACTTTGTGCATTGCTCTTGCAATTCACATAGATGTTATGTTGGGGTTCACATGCACAAACCTTCAGAAAGACAAACAGATCGGCTATCAGTCCAATCAAAAGTGAGAAGTGAGGAATGCAGGGTGTAATTTATGTATCACCTCTCCGTGTGAGCAAAGCACGCAGTGGTCACACCCTGGAGTGCCGCTGATGAATAAACCATTTGCCTTTGGGGCCACTGAGGAAACGCTGTCACAGGCCATTACAGGGTTCGCCAGCAAGGACAAACTAGGGTCTGTGATTCCACTGTTCTCTTCCTCTCATCATGCGTACCCCTACATCTCCATCCAGGTCAGGAAGTCTCTCAGCAGTGCCTCTCTTTTCTTTTCTACAGCAGCATCAGAATCCCACGGCAATAAAGTTGTATACCAACTACAGTTAATTGGTTGAGGGTTGGGCCAGTGCTGGACCAGCTAAGGGCCAGCAGTCAGGCCCAAATCCAAAATAGATCCTTTCATGTCTCTGCCCTTCAAATTTTCTACATTTTTCTATACCTCAGTTGGACAAACAGCTTTAAACTTCACACGAAAGTCTGGGTACAGTAAGAAGTACACTACTTATTTTAAGCTCTTGTTCGGAGACATGAAAATGTGCAAAACAGTTTGTTATCCATTTTTGTACTTATTTTTCAGAAAGGAAGTAATATGAGAAAGAAGGCTGTAAAGAATCTCATTTCTAGGGGAGTGACCCAGCCAAAAACTCTTCTCTATCAGGCTCCAAATGGGAAGGTGATTAAAATGATATACTAACTCGTAAAAGTTTCTGAAATGTTAAAAGTGTCCAGCCACCCTGCAGTAAGAGTAAAAGGAGTATCTTCCCAAAGGCTCCTAAAAAGGGACAGAAAAACTGCTTCATAAGACATTGGTATGAGCTTTTATCTCTGCCGTGGGGATAGGGTGGTTTGCAGGGGGTTGTTTATATATGCGTAAAAAAAAGTACTTCACTTTGGTTTGATAAATGTTAGTACGGATTGTCTTTGGAAAGCTGGATCTGTCCTCTGCGTCTTCGTCAAGGAATTTGGGAAACCGCGTCTGAGCAAGTCATTCATTGCCAGTCAACTCCGTAATTCCTCCCCACCTGTGATGCGGTTGCTCCGTTCGGCTAGTATTCCGTTCTGAAAAGCCCAGATTCTTAACCAGAGCGGGAAGAATTACGCTCTACCTTTATGAAAATGCCATCTATGACCTGAATGTCTGGAAGACGAGGATTGTTAGCATAGCACACGTACTTTACACTAATGCCATTAAACACATTTATCAGCTAAGCAATGCTATGTTAGGCTAAGTCAGGCTATGCATGGTAATTGCATCCTCTGTAATCGAGTCCTTGGCAGGCAATGCACTGCTCTTTAAGTCTAAGCAGACGTCTGAGGCCAGTGTAATTGCTGGCAATTGCAACACCACACAGAGGAGGGGGAAGAGAGAGAGAGGGAGCGAGTGAGGAAATGAGGAGTCCTCACCTCAGCAGCTCCTGTTGTTGCTGGAATGTTGGGCTTGGTGCAAGAGGGGCTGCCAGCACAGCTATGCAGGTCAGCGGGAAGGAGAGGGAGGGAGAAACCTGGGTAGATCCAGGGTTCCTTCCCTCAAAATTTCTTTCCACTCTCTGCCTTTTTCTGTGTCCCTTTCAAAGTAGAGTCAACAAAGCCAAGCCACTCAAGAAAGAGCACAAACCTATGACATAATTAAGTGAAACAGTTAAATGATGGGGATTTTGCACAAATAAAGTTTCGATATAGTAGCGATCTGCATCTAAAACAATACATCTTTTCATTTTCGTCCAGTTTTGCACGAAAAAAACTGTTTTGTGCTTGACCAAAAATAGTTTTTTGATTGCTTAGTCTGTACTTGGTCAAGATTTGTCTTGTCCTGGTATTTCTAGTTGTAATGAGATACTTTTCCAATTAATCTTCTCATTTTAGGCTCCAGCAGAACTTGAAATAGCTTTGGTTTAAACTGCTTTGGTTTCACTTCCCAGTGCTCCATGTGCTTCTAGTTAGTTCAATTATCTGGTTGATATTTGTCCCTGTAATTCATCTTTAGTTCTAGTTGGAGTTTTTCTCCCTTATGCTTTTAACGGTTGGCCATTTAAGCTATTTGAATGTTTTGGAATTTAATATATAGGTCTATATATACAAAGTTATATTTAAACGATCATATATTGCACATTTACTCATGTTTGGATGCATGTTTATGTATGTTTGGGGTTGGAAGGCGCTATTTCTTGTAAAGTTGTTTTGGAAAAAATGTAAAAAGTTTATCTACCTTGGCACTTTGTCAATGGTCATTTATTCAGGATGCTAGTAAATATCTTCCGCTGGTTACTGCTCATTTTTATCACATTTTGAGTTGATGACTCCTTCGGATGTCAGGGAAATGGACAGATTTCAAACCCCAAATTAATCAGCATCCAAGCTGTGCTATTTTTAAGCATATAATTTTTTATGTCATTGTGGGCCATTGGCTTTTCAAGAATTTAAAGATGTTTTGTGACTGCTCTTGATGGGTAATGGGAAATTGACTGGGTTCTGGCGGCTCTTACAGAGTATTATCAGCAGCTGTAGTTTTTGTTTGTTGTGGTTATGGTTAGATTTTAAATCTTTCTTGGGATCTGTTTAAAATGGTTTTCAAATTGCCTTTTTAAGAAATCATCATTTTGTATCACAAGTCTTGTGGTGTGTTTATAACCCAACATAGCTTTTCTAACTAGCGTTACCAGCAGGACTTCTATAGTCAACAAGCTTCATAATAAAGAATAATCAACTAGCTTAAACCAGCATGGGAAAAAAAACATCTCTTTTTTAATTTACAGCTGATGGGTGAAGGTCTTCTCCGTTTCACTCGCCACTTCATTTCAGTGTGACCATCTGTTCTTAGAGGTTCTGGTTTTCTTCTAGAACTTTTTTTTAGGACTTCTCTGAGTAGTTTGTTGACAGAGTTGGTCTCCCTCTATAATAAGGTTGCATGGTATACTAACACTAAGTAAGGACTGTACTTGCACCAACTTGTTGGCATTGATCCAACCATACTCTATATCTTTGAGCTACTGGACAGAAGTGGAGGTGGTGAAAAGTTTAGTCTTGCGGAAGAAGATCAGATTACCTTTCATTATTTTCCCATTTATGTATATAGTGTGCAAAAAGAATATCTGGATTTGCTATTACATATTCTTTATGCCTACTTACTCTTACTGGAAACTCAACTTCTTGGAATTAAGTCCATGGTCTCAGAGGCAAATTGTTCATTTCATGAGAGAATTTCAATGCATATGCTAAATAAAACTAGGTCCAACTAAACTCCATAACATACAGATGTTTTCTGTTTGTAGATGCTGGTTGGCCTCTTAAATAAAAAATGTAATAATTTTACTTCTCTGCTTACACTACTTTGGCATTATTTGACACTAATCCAACAGTTTCCTGTCCTACATGTTTTCTTGTTAAATATCAACACGTCACATTGCCGAAATTAAAATTACGCAAACGGAAATCACATTGACCTTACGACTAATTAGTCAACTAGTCATTCAGGCAACCCACTGATGAGTTAATTTCAAGTTTGAAGTCTATTATAGTTCTTTAATAAGCTACAATCAAGGTAGCACTTCATCTCACTTTACAGTCAAAATGTCTTGCAGATCTTACCGTCTGCTATTTTCCTCTCTCCTGTATCTATCTTCTCCTGTCTGTGTTTCTCTTTCTATCTGTCTTTATCTTCCTCAGGAGACTAGCCCTTAGGGCCGGCCTTGTTTATGTCTGTACGGGGTCTTGATCTTTTGGACACATGACCTCAGACTGTCACAAAGGTTTCTGAGTCCATTCAGAAATGGACTTTGTGCTTAACTAGAGGGCAGAAACGATGTGACATGAACTCCAAAGGTGTTCCTTCAAAATAAATAAATAAAAGTTGGTGGGGAGTGAAAGAGAGTAAACAAGGAAAGAGAAAGAAAAGAGACACATGACTTGTAGTAAATAAAGCAGACAGAGGTGAAACCGAGCGGCCTAAGATTCACAGCTACTTAGGGAGGGAAGAAATGGGAGGTTGAGGGAGATAGAGAGAAAAACGGCTATGCCATTGGGTCTAATAAAACTGTGTCTGTTATTGCAGGTTTCGATGCACTAGGTGCTTTTACAAGAGAATAAAGACTCACAAAAATCCAGTCAAAAATAAGTATCATGGTGACTGATATCGATGTTGGTTACTATCCATCCAGCTTTGACTTAACGCTGCTCAAAATCCATGAAATGACATTGGGAACAACATAATAGTTTCTTAATATTAAAGGATTATCTATTAGTCTATTGCAATCAGAACAGTATCACAATGTCACTAATGAAAACAGAAATCAGTGACCAGTCAATCAATATCATTTTGTATAATCCTAAAATCAAACCATGAAGGACTCAGTTTAATTGCTGAAACGTTATATGGCATCAATGCATTTACATATTCTAAAGTGAACAAGAGACAGATTTGTTCAGACAGAAGTTTGTTTTGTTGGAAACCTGCAGTAAAAGAAAACAATGTGTTGGAGAAAGTAGCTTGGCACTACAAAAGCGACACTTGTTTTGAAAACAGCTGAGCCACAGTCATGCTAAAGAAAGAAATGGTAGTTATGTTAATAGCGTAACTACTTTTAGTTAGTTTCTCCCTAGCACTGGCACACAGAGACTACACACACACTCAATCAGAGAGACCAGACTTTAATAAGCATGCCCAGTGGGCAGCTGGCACAGCGCAGGACGGCTATTTTTAGACTGAATACAGATTAAAAGTGGAATTTACTTGTAAAGTGAGTCTTCTCTTTCTTTTCCTCATTCACTCTCTGTCTGTTTCTGACTTTGCGATCAGGGCCTCTGAGGTGGTTCTCACGTTTCCCTTTCTCACTCTGTCTCTCATCCACTTTCTTTTTCCATATTTTCCACACATTCCTCTTTTCCTCCCTCTCTCTCCTTACTCAGCCCCTTTAAATCTGATGTAATGCTTACCCCCAGATACCCTCATACTTTGCTCAGAGCGAACCAGCTGCCAGGACCCCTGCTTGCATCTGTTGAGTGAGCCGTATCCCTTCTTCGTCACTCATATCACGTATGACACAGAAAATAATCTGTCAGCTGGTCGAATATGCATAACTAGATTGACATTTTCTGAGGAAATTGTGAGCGCTGCTTGGGCTGAGCCGTGAGTTTCTATTCTATTGTGGATTCTATATCAAAGATAAAAAATATAATTGCACATTAAATGCTACAGAATATTATACTTTGTATTTGTGTGAGCTGAGATTGTAGTTAGTTTGTACACTTGCTACTGACGAACAGCATTTACACACACATGTATCACTACTGCCATCATCTCACAAAACTCCTGTCCCAGGTGCTGCAATGGGGGAAACACGCTCCCTTGCCTTTTACAGGTCTCTTTCGCCTTGACCCGTGCCGCTTTATTGGGATACAGACTGCAGCTACTGTAGCAGTGCTTACTGGTTCAGGCCAGAGCCAGAGCGAGCCGACCCTATGATTCACAACCGCCAACGATAACCTGCCAATCACAATCAACCTCTGCAGGAAAAGTAGGGGTCGAAACTCAATGCAAATAATTGAAAGCACATGTTGTCATTTTTTTTTTTACCACTGCAATTATTTGGGAATGAGCCGCAATATTTTGCTGAGTGCAACACACAGAGCGCCTGCTCCCCAGGAGAGAGTGGAAAACTCCGCCTCAGCAGTACCGGTGAATATCTCTTATAATGATAGGGGCAGGATGAAGCAGACGACTGCTAGCATGTTATTTAATAATCAGAGGGAGGATAGAGTCAGGGGCGTAACAGCCATTATAAAAGTCCCCCCGCATTTTGACAGATAATCATTACAGTTTAGTTTTGCTTTGTTGCAGTGCAAATAATAAACTAGATGGCCACTTAAAATGACACCTTTAAAGGTCCTTGTACACTGAGTTTGAAGTTTTTGCATGCGTTTTTTTTTTTTCGATTTTGTCATCCAAAAATTGTACAAAGTCAGATGCATCAAAACACCTCTAAAAATGCTTGCTACTTATGCAATAAATGCAGAAAATCGAACCACATTTTTTAGGACGGGGGAGTATTCTGAGGCAGTGTGCAAACAAGATTGACATACGTGAGGTCAAATTTATTTTTTAACATAAAGATAATGATAAAGAGATAGTTCTAAAAATCGGTCTTAGTATTAAAGAATAGCAACATCCACGCCACAACTATAATGATAAAGGCACAGAGAAACGATATCATTGTAATCATCTTCAGAACTATTTTTTCCAGGTGATGAACGATACAAACATTGACAGCCAATCAGAATCCGCCCTGTTTTTACAAGCTCAATAATTTAAAGCTGCAGATGCATGTGCACTTAAAATAAACAGACGATATCGTTCGCCATTTTTTTTTTTATTGTGCTTACTGTGAATGGGCCTTTAGACTCAACAGTTGATTGAATAAACATCAGTAAGCGATAATTATGTCAACTTACTACTAGGGGATGCCATCTAAATAATATTAATGTGCCATACTAAGACTTAATATGTCTTCCTGAAGCAAGTTGTAAAGGAACTGAAGAGCAGCACTGGAGCAACCTAATAGGACCTTTTTCTATGACTCTACCATCTTTTAGTCTGTCACAGAGCCTGAGAATTGAAGTGGATTTGGGGATTCAGAGTAATGGAGAGCAAAAGAGACAGATCTCTCTGTGACATCAAACATACTTGTCTCTTGGTGTGTGCAAGGGTATATGTGTGGGTGTTAGAGAAAACACTAAACCTTTTAAGTATGCTTAAGCATTCCTATTAGAGGCACCACATACGGAGTCGAAAGTGAACAAAACCATTCTATTGTTGAGGGAAATATGATGTTGAAGGAGTTTCACGTTTCTAGCTGTTTGAAAGCACTTATGTAGTTAGCATACCTGGAGCTCTGTTTCACACATAACACATGCAACCCTCAAAAAAATGATGATTATGTTTTGCAAGCAGTCTGTTTTTTTAATTCAAGTTTTACAGTAAAGATCTCAGTGCAATAGTGTACATTAAAGATATATAGTATGTAAGTGTAAAATAGCATAATTTCTTGCATACAAATTGTCAACAAATATTCTAATGATGTTCAATGAAATTACTTTATAGTAACTACACATATTCCATTCCTAAGGCCCCAAAAAAGGCCCCAAAACGGCAAATTCATAAATGGTCATCTTACCAATCTGTCCCACAGCCACAGGCAAACACACTCCACGCACATGGACACCCACATACACAACATTGTGGGACAACCGCAATCGTCATCTTGTCACTTTGGACTGTCAAAAGACCAAAGCGTAGATTGATGTCAAATCCGATGTTGCGGGTTCACAAATTAAAGTGTTTATACTGTGGCAGAAGCCTCTCGACAGCTATGAAGCTTTCATACCAACATCATGTGATGGGGACATTTTGATGCCCATGTGTGTCCGTAAGCATCCCAGTCTTTTATCCTGAGCCATCTGTGTTGAGAAATCACAGATGGTTTGCATAATGAAGGCTTTCCCCCTCATATCCTTGGTTATACAGAGCCACACATTTGAAAGGAAATCAGATCTACAGGGATTGTTTGGAGATTGGACATTAAAGGGTCTTGTGTCTATTCAGCTTAGCCAAGAGCCAATTTGAAATCAGATACAGTTTTTTTGCTGGTAGTAATGAAGATGGTGATAAATGTCAAAGATTTTCATTACAGATCACAAGACAGCCTTAACCCATAATATGTTATGCACAATACTAGACCTGAAAACCAACTGACCATAGAGGAAGAGTTTATGCTACTGTAACTACGCATGCAAATAATCTTTGTATTTGCGTAGAGTATGTTTCGAACCCAACTACAAGAGTACTATAATGGCCTTCAGAGCATGCCTATCCCTGTTTGTCCTTCTAAAAATCCTTCTAAAAAATAAAAGTAAATGCATGTAAGCCAACTACTATAGATAAAGTTTGCATGACATAAAGTTTTGTTTGTTTTTCTTCCCTATTGTGATGTATATCCCAGTGAAACAACTTGTAGGGTGTGGGAAAAATGCAGGGAGGGACTTGATTTTGTCCAGCAGGAATTGATTGGAATGCTGGATCTTTGTTGTTTGCTAATTATTGCAATCTCATGTGAGTGACAGGTTGCTGGAGGGAAGGGATTATTGTCCCACCCTTTGACCCACATGCTCAGACTCAGAGATGTTGCTGCAAAGGGTAGGGGAAGATGTATTGATTAAAGATTACAGGGGCAAATTAATAAGTTGTGCAAGGATAAATAATTAGAGGAAGGAGAGTTCCACTTCCTTATCAAGATTATACTGACTCAAAGTTTACTTCAGACATTCAAAGATTGCCAGCGATACTAGAGCCACAAATTAAAAAAGAAACCACCAATTTCCATGAACCAATTGATCCTAAACAATCATCTGCCACAATCTGTGTTTATATTCCATTTCTTTGTATTATTTGTTTGTCATGCACTGCGAGACAAAGTGGATTAACTTGTCAGATGGTTATTCTGGATTTTGGTGTCCGCTTAAATGGTGGCTCTGAATTGTCAAAACACCTCTCTAAATGCTTGCTATGCATAAAAGTGAACCAAATTTTTTATGATGGGATGAAAGTTTTGGAGGCAGTGTGTAAACGTGACTCACTTAACGTGTAGTCAAATTTATTTTTTAACATACAAAAATTTCGGATGAGAATTTCAGACTGTTGCGCTGGAGGCATCCCAGGTTTGAGTCCCGACACTCGGACCTTTCCCAATTCCACCCCGTCTTTCTCCCAGCTCGCTTCCTGTCAGTTATCTCTCCTAACGTAATAAAAAGCAAAAATGCCAGAAATAAATCTTAAGAAAAGAGACTAAGCAAGTCAGAGAGGAGTGAAAAATCACACTCCATGACCTCATGACCTGGCCAACCCACCTAAAGGCACTCCACATACGGGATACTTTATGCAGGCTTTTCCAAGAAAGAACCTGTTAGCACCTGTCATAAAAGCATCTATGTGTTCTCCAAATGCTTGCATGCACTATATTGCAGAGGGTGAAAGGTAAGTGTGCATAACACACATTAGCCTGAGGGTAAAGGAGAAAGTGACCCATGAGGCCAACACTCCCTCCCTCAGCTGTTAACCTTCCCTTTTACAATTTCACCCCTCCCTCCCTTGGTATTCTGCTCATCAAACCTGTCAGCTTTGTCCCTCTCCTTCGTTTTGTCCCACCACCTGTTCCTCCTTTTCTACACCTGCAGTGTCATAAAAACAGCTATGTAAACTCGTTTTCGTTCCATGCCTTTTTCTTCTAGCTTGCACACAGCTGGAGTGTCTCCAGTCGCATCTTCATGTCATTAATGTCCTTAACACGTTCCAGATCCTGTATCTGTTCCACCCATTGGGCGGCAAATGTTGTCGGCCAGTAACTGTTCCTCAAGTGGGTCCTTGGTGGCTTACAAATCCAAATCCGCCATCAAGCCCCCATTCAGATTTCAGGATGTTTTGTACTAATTGGAGACATTTGTTTTCTAGAAATGTAATAGTTTAAATATGTCAAGTAACTCAATGTAAGAAATGAAATGAAATGAAACTTCTAGCCATTGTATTGAAAATATGCAATGAAGCCAGAACAAGCAATTTGTGCACCACTAGAGGGCCGAATCTTAATCGAACAACAACCTCTATTTGTTGAATTGCAGAGACTAGTCACAACTTTCAAGAAGCAGCTGAAGGCATACCTCTTTCGCAAACGTTTAACCATTTTCGTCTTTTTTTTCTCTGCTCTGGGTTGCTTCGTAATCTAGCTTTCTAATAAACCTGGTATTGTTTACTACGCTGCTGGTTTTAAGCATCTCAGACACTGACCGCATACACAGGGCAGACAGACGGAAGCATAAATAACAGTAGCGATGGACAGATAAAACGGCATTGAGATTGAGGTGCAAAAACAGAAAGGGAAGTCCAGGATTAAGTCTTTCCCGCAAAATCACTGCCGCTGGTATATGAAGCATGCTACACTAACGCTCCAAATCTATCACCTAAGTCATAGACACATAATTCACTGCAGCCAAGAATCTGCATTTATGAATTATTGAACTGTGTGTGACTGTCGGAATGTACCTCTGTGCATGTAGTATCTCAAAACCCTCTGATAGTCCGATCTCAAGCGAGCCAGTCTTGTATATTCAGATTTTAAACATTCAGCATTAAGTAGGGTCCACTCCATTGTTTATTCTAGACAAGAAGCACCTGCTTACACAGGAAGAGACTGCGTGTAAAGTGATTATCACTGTTTATTTCCACAGTATTTCCATTGAGAACTGGCAATTCTTCACACAAGCAAACAAAAAGCTGAATATTACAGTTATGTTCAAACACATTTCATTTAATTGCTACTGAACGTCTCGTATTACATGTTTGGACAACCCAGTGTGAAAATTTGGTGCATAACTTGCCCTGCGCATCAAACCATGTGGCTTGTCAAGGAGTGTGCAATTACTTTTCTAAGCAATCAGACTTGCCATTTTCACCTGGCAGACAATGCAATGGAAAGAAAAAACCTATAAACTTGCAATCAAGGAGTAATTTGAGAAAAACCTAGAGGAAAAGACCTAGGCCTGGGCTTGTTTTTATTTGTTGCTGTAAAGACCACCACTGATACCCTACAATGCCAAAAAGCCATCTTTTTTCTTTCAAAAATAAGAAAAATCTAATTTTAATTACTCTAAAGTTACCAACTCTATACAGATACTGACATTTATAGACATGTGGTATTGTATAATCTCTTCTACCAGCCTTTGATTCCTTGTGGGAACAGAATCAAAGTGGTGGTTTTGCTATGCATCAATGGACATTTTCAAAGATTTTGTCCACACACACACACACACACACATACATCCCGCTTCCTCACGAACTGTGTGAATGTTTATGAATGAGAGCTGCTCTAGGGTGTGTTCAGGATTTGCCAAAATGGCTATGTGGTGCACATTTGTCTCATTTGGTGTGCGCCAGTGTTTACACAGTCTCATAAACAAAGACGGCCAGCCGGAAGTGCTCAGCATAGATGCGCCTGACCTCCTTCATAAGCTAACTTAGCCACATGTTATCTTTAGCCTTATTGATGCCAATGTGTGTGGCATTAATGCTGAGGGAGATGGTTGTAAATCCAAATAAAGCGCAGAATCTCTGTCACAGTCAGCTGTCTGATACATATCAGCACCGGCAACATCAAGAAGACCACATACATAGTGCGCATCAGATAAACCAACCATGTTTATCTAAACTAGACACACTCCATTTGTTTTTGACAAACAATATACACAAATGTATTACAGTCCTCAAGCACACTGTGAGAAGATATGCAAATAAAAACTGATGACACAGCACTATTATAATACTGTGAAGGACTTTTCAGGGTCAGGAATGTGATGTGGGCTTCTGGATCGTAGACCACGATCCAGTTTTGCAAATGTTTTTAGATGTTTCTCACTGGACAACTACTTTAAGCGCCTTAAAATAACCTGTGCCATTTCGAACGGATCACTCCTGAATCAGCCATTTGAACTGGTGATGCTTACTTTGACATGGCAAACATGCATGTTTGAGGCACAAACACTGCAGCGTCTGGACGTACCCATGGGGAATGTGACATCGGGGCCTGACTATAGCAGCTGGGCTCCAGGCAGCGTTGACAGGTTAAAACAGTGCCACAGTGGTTTCCGCAGATATCGAAGAATTGCCCTGGTGGCAAAGACAAGGCCAGATTCAGGTCACCGAACTACTACAATGAATGACACTGTACATATTTTTTTTTTTTCGGGCATTACTTAAAAAAACAGCAAAAGACTGACAGTTGATTTTAATAGGGTATTGCTGAATAAACCTATTCAGTAATAATAGAAAATCGTTCTCATGTATAATCCATCATAGGGTTGATAAGCTAACATGTCAAGCACAAAAGATATAGCAAGCCAATACTGTGTGAAATAATTGATTTTTAAACGACAATTTACTATTATTATTAAATAGGGTTATTCTGTAATAGCCCTATTCAGTAGCTATTAAAATCAACTGTCAATCTTTTGTGGTTTTTAGTTATTCCAAAAGAAAAAGAAAATCCCTTAATGAAGGGTCCTTCTAAAAAGCTATTGTCGAAATCTACATATGATGGTCATTTTGACATCTTAAACCCTTAATTACACATTCTATCACTGGACAATATTACTCACATTTTCTTCATAGGATGCAACCTGAAATAAGTAATGTTTATTTGTGTGATGCTTATTTTAAAATTATTTTTGCCCAGGTGTTGCATTCTCGCATGCCTTATACATTAAGAATGCATGCTATTTTGGCCAAAATCTAATTTTGGCAGCATCACAAGACTAAAATAAGTGAGAGAAAGATAAAAGTAGCACAAAGCATGCCTTTTTTTGAGACTAAATACAAATATATAAAAAAACAAACATATGCAATCTAACAAATAAGTGTTCTCCAGGAAATATGAAGGAATGTGCAAACAAATCATTAAGTGTTTGCACAGTCTGTACAAACACACACACACATCCATTCAAATTATACCACATTCCTCTGCAGTGTGAGGTGATGGGTTCAGTACAGTACAGCAGTATAAGACAGTTAGGCAGCAACACAACACACTGAGGACAAGCAGTATGATGCATTACTGATCAGTTATTTATTAAATACACAATTACTGATGTTAAAATACCCCTGGAATAACCAGATGTTGTGTCTTCTCAAAGTCAAAAGGGTTTAACCTTCTAGATACCAGTTCAGACCCATGCCACATATTCATTTCAGCCCATTCATCAGATCTTCTCATCAACCATTTCCACAGGTCTGCTGGTCTTCAAAAGAAATCTTTTTTCCCCCCAGGAAAGACATGACTGTGAGTCGTCTAGAGCCTGTGGTGGTTTTCTCCTTTAAATAGAGCATGACATCAGCTTTGGGCAGGTCAGCTGTCTGCCTGAGCAAAACAAATGTGTCTAAACAATGCCACATCTGGAGATGAAGAAGGGTGATACAGAGAGGGAGAGTGAGTGAAGAAAGAGTATGGAAAAGAAAAACAGGGGGAGGGAGAGAAAGTAGGAATGTGGCGGAAGAGAGTGGAAATGAAAAAAGGGGAAGCAGCTAGCTGTTTTGGACAAGTGCCAGAGTGTCTGGGGATGTGCGACGCTCTAATTTACGGGAGATTCCCTCAAACAGGCTTTTCTGAACGTTTAAACCCCCAGCCATGTGCCTCAGAGAAAGAAATAGCAT
>JAUCMR010000062.1:15255342-15267116 GCA_032357425.1 Enteromius argenteus
AAAAGAAAATGTGAAGAAGGTGACTGAAGGTACCACAAGGGGAGAAAAAATATATTATTATTATTATTATTCTTATTATTAAATATTTAACAGTCTTGTAAAATGGTCTTGGAAGGTCACATATTTCAGAAATAATTTCAAATAAATAAAAAATAAATAAATATGTGTGTGTGCTAAAATGTATTTTATTCCTGTGATGTAAAGCTGATTTTTCAGCATCATTATTCAAGTCATCGGTGTCACATTATCCTTTAGAAATCATTTTAATATTAAAATTTTCTGCTGAAGAAATACACTGACAGTTGAACAATTGTTCGTTGTTGAACAATTGTCGTTATATTTTTGACATAAAAGACTTTTTTCAGGGTTCTTTTGCTTAAAGGGATATATTGGTAAACATGTCATGTGTCATATTTTCTCAGGAGAAAAATCCAAACTTCAGTCCTAATCTAATTAGCGACTTTCCAATGCTGTGAGTACAAACGTGTAAGGCAGATTTGTGCTGAGGTATCCTCGCACGTTTACACCAGCGGAATGTGACCTTGCGTTGCTGAGCACATCTGAGATTTATGGAGCTGCTGCAGGGGTTTTCATGTGGCAAACAGATGGGGGCATCGCGATCATCTTCTCTTTCTCACGCGCTTTCTCCTGATTCTGAGCCACCAGCTCCCCTCAAACATGTCACTCAGCCACAGCATCAACACACACTTGATCCAGCAAACTCCTCACTCAACCCTCCTTTTGTCTATTAAACATCATCTTCCATCAGCGCTGCCCTCAGTGAACTCTTTAAACAATCCCTGTCACCTTCTTGCTCTCCTGTGGCTCATCCAAGCACGCCACACACTGTGTAACCTTTCAGTCAACCTCTCAGCACCTCCCAGAAGTCGCTTCTCGCAGATTTCCAGTTTTCTCGCCCATTTCAAACAAACGCCAAAACCCATCTCTGATCTACGGGGAACTGCGTAAATGTGACGGCGACTGTCTGAAAGGCTTTCTTGCGGCGCGTGTATTCTGTAATTGGTCGTGAGCGGGTTTGACATCTGTTTAACGACACAAAGTGAGACGGGTCGTTTGCGGTCATGTGAATCAGACGGTTCAGGCTTCGCTGCTTACGGTTACTTAAATATCTGTTATCTTTACAGTGAGTCTAAGCGCTGAAGACGGACAGACCCACCCAAACGCATCCAGAGTGCCTTCTGATTCCAATTTAGCACCGCTCTTTTCCCATTAGACACGGCGACCTAAAGGCTAAGACGTCCGGCACGCATTCAGGCACATATGAACACACACACACACTGTATTAAACCAACCAAAACATTTACATTCCTTGCATTAGTTCAGCCGTTTCTCAAAAGAGTTTTTTTTATTTTTCTGTACCTCAGTTAGGGCTGCACGACAACACAATATGGCTTAGTGCCACTATCGAGCTATAAAGTCTGCAATTTAATTAAATGATAAATTGTTTGGGTCCATCAGTGTGTTCATTTCATATTATTGTTGTTGTTTAAAATATTTATCTTCTATTTTAGAATTAAATAATAATATTTGTTATTTAGTTAATAATGTAACAAATAATAATAAAACTTTTTTTACTATTATTATTATTATTCTTTGCTAAATTGTGCAGCCCTACCAACAAGCACAGTAAATCTAGGGCTTTTTTTTTTAATAACATTTGATATGTTTTTTCCACCCAGAAAAATTGTAATTCAATTTGTTCCCCGAGTTGTTCAGCCCTTACATTTTCTATTAGTTCAAATTTCAATTAAAGTAGTAATATTTCTTATTTTATTTGATATTTTAGCTTAATATTTTAATATTGTATAATATTTTACTATTACTATTTATTATGTATGTTTGTGTATTTAAATATACACAGAAAGCAACACATATTATATAAACAAAAACTTTTATTTTGGAAGTGATTCATAACGATTAATCACTGCCCGGCAATAATTAATATAACAATAATAAAAATTTTAATAACGACAACAACAACAAAAACAACATTATTATTATTATATTTTTTATAATATAATAGATTTTTAAATAGATTTTTTATTTTAGAATTAAAAAAAAAAAAAAAAAAAAATATATATATATATATATATATATATATATATTATATTTGTACTTTTGTTTTATATTTGTACTTAGTACAATATTTTAGTAATAGTCATAATAAAATTATTATTGATACTATAACACTATAACAATAGTCATATAGTCAACGTTTTTAGCCAAATTGTACATCCCAGCATTCTAAATCACAATTTTTTTTTTCATTAAAGCCCTAAAATTCCTAAAATCAATCACGCGGTACCTTAAATTTTGTATAAAAAGGGCAAGGGCATTTTATACAAATTTCAAGTGCAAGGTAATAAAATGGCAGGAAGAAAAAACGACTTTTATTAAAGAAACCCAAGCTAAATTTAGAGGCCAGAATATCATAGAGCCTTTTTTTTTGGTGTGCGCAGTGAGCAGCCACGCAGAACACCTCAGTGCTCAGGTTTCCTTCAGAAAAGATAAAGATCTGGTTTGCTATTACTAAAAAGGCAAACACACATAGATTTAAACTCACAACCAGGAACTCTCAGACACATATACACAACTGTTTTGAAAAACGTCAGGCTGAAGACAGACAAAACAGAGCCCAATCTCTCCATCTGTGCACCAAGCATCGCAGGATTACAGAGGGTCACTCAGGCCAGACCCAAATGGAAACAAAAGCGCTACAGGCTGGAAAACATTACATTAGCCGTTCTCCATGACGACCGCGCTCAGCCGAGTGAAGCTGTCTGTCCATCAGAGGGATCACGGTACAGTACGTCTAAACCTGACAGATGCTTGACATGCTGAGATGCATGCACATTCAATCTGGACTGAATTCAGATAAAAACACAAGGTTCCTCGTGAGCGCACACAGACAGCACATCCCAGATGGAACCATGAGCCATTTCCACTTTCTCTCTTCACAGAGTAAGTGTCAGAGAGGTTAGTGCGTAACATTAGAAAGACTTTATACATGTCGGTTCACTCGGTGGCTGCTGCTTTGAGCAGTACAACTCCTATCTTATTGAACGGGGAAAAAAGAAAGTGTGAAAGCTGCTTACATCTCACATTTTAATAACATCTCTGGAATCAGCAATAAATATTGACATGAAATCTTGCATTCAAATAACTAAAAAAAAATTATATTTCAACTCAGTCCAGTGAATGTGCATGTGTGACATAGAGAAAACTTTTTAGTGCCACACCTACTATTTAAAATAATGGAGAAACTGTGAGTGCAAAACTATAACAGTAATAACAATAATTTCTGGTACTTCTGGTAAACCTGATGGAATTTACCGCTGATTACAGAACCGGCTTTACTGACAAAATGCTCAATACATATCGCGCGATCATTATCGTGCAGCCCTATGCGTGATTGCACATATCTTGGATCTGCACAATTCTGAACTGGGTGCATGAAAATAAACGGCATTATCATTTGTGGTGAATCCCTCTATCAGCATCTGAAATATGGCATGGATGTGTGTGTGTGACACTGTATGTTCAGCCATGGGGAATCACCTTGAGATGATGGAGGAACAGACCTGATCAGTCTAGATACATCACACAAACACAGCAGACATTTACGGCTGTTCACAGGACCCCCACCGCCAAGCCTCTGTAGCATGACATCTCATTTTCCATACTGTAATGCCTTCATTTAACAGAACTGAAATGTGTTTTCTATTTTCTATTCAAATGGATTTAAAAATGGGAAAACTGAACCTTGATCACCTCATAAGGGCAAGCATATGCTTATTACGCCTGATAGCGAGAGCGCGTGAATCAAACTGTTTGGCTGACCGTTTCAGAGCTCTGGATGAAACCCAGATTAACCGTTCAGATTAAAGCCTCTAAAAGTGAGTCATTAATCATTATTCTGGCTGTATTATTAGCGGTACTTGCTAAGTCAAGCATCATTATTATTATTGCTCATACTCAGGGTTAGAGGTTTCATTCTAAATGATCTGAATTAGTTGAAAATGCTTTTGCTTACAGGACTCAAAAATAAGGTTTTATTTATTTTTCGTTCTGAAGTCTGGCTAATAGTTCCAGATTTTTCATTCTAGAATTATTTTTATTTTTAGTTAATAGAAATACACACATGCAACAACTGAACTGTATACAGATATACATGCCTTGCGTAAGGCATACGAAGGCATCCAAAACATCATTGGTTTGTTGTTTTAACATGTTACATGCAAGACTATCACAAGTTCCTAAATTAAAGACCATTATCTTGGTTACAAATCAACAGAACTTGCAACAGCAATGTACAATAATCAAAGCCTGCTAACAATGCACAAGGTCAGTGAATGTAAGATTTTTTATAGCAGCACAGAACTAGCCAATAACTGTCCTGTGAATTGAGCCGAAACACTCTCACAATGGCTTTGCTCCAGTGGATCATCCTTACTGTGTTTCAACATCATTGACGTTCGGCAATTTCCACCTACAAGAACTGCATTGGTAATGCATAACCGCCTAAAATAGTAACCCACCTCAAACTTTACTACTCGTTTCTGGGGATTCATGAAAGAGCTTAACATAAATACAAGCTTCAGATTTCTGCTTTCAATCCTTTCGGCCCATTTGCTTCCTAAGCTTCCATTATGAGTGTATTTACGGTAAACATGTCGCTCCTACCGAGAGCAATCAACAGCACACCGCTGATACACAACATACACATTGGGTTGATAAAACTCTGGGATATTTCTTCAGCGACTTTACGATTTTGGACCAAAAAAAGGATTTCGAAACAATAAAGGCACCAGATTCACATTATTTTCTCTGAGAGGTCTGTGATTTCTCAATTATAACCTTTCATATACACACTGAATTTGGGCTTAGAGAATGTATGAATATGTGCATTACGGTGACCGAATTTGCGCTTTTTCACATTCCCTCCGCTGCGCCTTATGATCTTGGCAGGAGGGCGTCTAATTTGGGTGAGAATGCAGGCTGGAGCCAATCTAGCAGCTCTCTCTCCTTCCTTCTTTCTCCTTCCTCTCGCTCCCCTCGGAGCAGGGCGGGGCTCGTATAGTTTTACTGCTATCATAATAAACATACAATTGATACAGGAGGTGGGCCGGACGAGGTTTGATGCTGTAAAGTCAACTGCCTACAGCAAGCAACAACCGTAGCTATCACAAAACCCCCAACATCCTCTTCTTCCCTTGTATAGACTATAGTCTGAGTATATAGACAAGCCAGACATGAGCTTAAAATTTATCACCCTTCCCCTGGAGCGAACGGTGCAAAAAGGCGATTAAACATTTCCTTTATCAGCCAGGCGTGGCCAACAAACCTACATGCAAACATGTCTATAAATGCATGTCTCTTGGCAACATTGAACTAAATACACTTAAAAGGGCGGCATTTACCCAAATGTGAGCAGAACGAATTTGCATGAATGGGACCCAAAAACATTGAGTACGTATACGGAGTTCAAAAAGTATGCATGATTTTGGCGTTCAAAATTGTTCGTTGTTAACTGTTACTAAAATTGTTTAAGTACGCTCTAGCATTGATGCATGCCTTCATGAGCAGAACAATTCATGTCAAAACTCGCTTTGCTCACAATGAAGACCAAAGACTGCTTGGTTTGAATATTTTACATGCATTTTACATTCTAGTTGTTAGTTGCTAGATGTTAATGTTGCTAGTTGGTATGATTTGTTTTGTTTTGTTTGTATGTTTTAAATCACATCTTAAGTGTGTTTTCAATCTACACAACATGTGAAGTATGTATTACTACCATGCCAAAGTCCCCTTTTTCTATAACACAAAGAGTTAATAACAATTTGGACAAGTCTACCATCTGGACATCTGTCCTGTATTTGGGACTCACATATTCTAATCTAATCCATATCATGTAGTACAGACAGTATTCAGAATTCAGACTGAGTCTGATGAAACATTATACTGTATGATTCTACCAATGGCTGATGAAACCAACAGGAAGCTACAGTACAATAAACCAGACACAACTGACATTTTGGTGAACACTTGTAGACAATACATGAAGACTGAACTAAAAATGTAAGTATAATGCTTCATTCAGCTCTGTTAGAGCAATAAATCTAGAGTTACAGGAGACAAACTCCAACTGAGTGTGCATGTGCTTATTGGTGACCTTCAGAACTAACAACATCCAAAAATAAAGTCTGCATATAGTCCATACAACTCAACCACTTAAAAGAGCTCTCACAGACTGACTGTCTAGTAGATAGTTTAAGAAGACGGCAGCAAAGGAAGCATATAAAATGCCATTTACCATATTAAAAAAATATATGAAAGCCCTTTCAATATTGCTCTTTGTTATTTATAAGGCTTTGTTACCCAAAAAAGCTGTGGACAAACGCTGAACTCTTGCCATCATCTGTGTGCTAATTGACATGGGAAACTTATCTGGGTACAATTTAAGGGGTTTACGATGTTTGGTTGTTGGTGCACAATTGCAATCTGCGCATCAGATAACTCTTTCAGATTCCCTTGAAGTTACTCAATTGTGTTCGGAGCAATCCATTAGTCTAATTGCTGTGCTTGTCATTGAGGAAAAAAAGAAACGCAAATAATCAGGGGCTCTGGTCTAGAAGCTCATGAAGCATCCTACTAGTCTTGAGCCAAGCAATCAGCTTCAGATGACCCCAAACTCCTGACAAAATCTCTCCAAAACACTTTCTTTTCGTGAAAGGGTGCATGGGAATTAAGAAGTCCTGAGGGCAGAATTAAAGTTTATTTGCCAATGCTAATTTATTATTACGCATTACCCCAAATTTTCCATAAATAACACTTGACAAGAGTAGACAGTGCTTTCTGAAAGCCACAGAGTCAAATGAGCCAAATGAGGCGGTAGCAGCATGTGCTAACTTTTGAAGGGGATAGGCTATAACAGATTATGAAAGAAGTTTGAAGAGCACCGTCACACACCTCATTTATTTTAGTGGTACCTAAACGTCTAGTGGATTATCTTAACTACATGTTCTAACATCATGTGGATGGGATATCAGCCATTTCTTTGACACAAAAATTTGCATGGAAGCCTAGCTTCAGTCGGCACGCTGATGGAAATCTTGCCCTCCTAAAATGCATTGTGCCAGGTTAAACACTGGTTGAGGTGTCTTGTGATTGATTGTGACGCATTTGAAAGTGTTGAGTTAAATGAGAGACATATTGTGTAAAAATGATATTTAAGAGGCAGAATAAATGGCTATGTGAGTTCACATAAGGCTACAGTACTACATGGCTTTAAAAGATAAGAAATATAGCATATAGTCATATACTGTATGGATTATTGTTATGATAATGCTTAGGTTTCTCTTATGGACAGTTCACCCAAAAATGAAATAACCCTCAAAAGCTGGAAATTACAGTTTATAAAGTTTTAAATATGAATATTTTTCTCATACAAATGCTTCGATTTAGTTCAGAAGAACCCCTGGAGCCATGTGGAGCACTTTTTGATGATGGATAGATAGACTTTTTTGTTCTTCAACACCCATTCACTGCTTTGGCATGACATTTTTTAACTCTAATTGAAAATAAAGTCATGTATACCTAAGATGGCTTGAGGGTGAGTAAATCATGGGGTAATTTTAATTTTTGGGTGAACTACCCCTTTAAATCTGCATCCATGGGATTTGTTTCACATTTTATTGTGCGCTGGAAAAACAGAGCATGAATACTACACTAAATCACTGCAACACTTTCCCAATGGATGATAAATGTGCATTTAAATACCCAAGCCATATCTATTGTTCTCATTCTTTTAATTTAGGCCAGTAACTTCACAGTGTACGATAAAATGTTGCGACAAATCCCATTAATGTATATTTAGAAGCCAGGATCAGTTATGCAAAGTTTAATACTTAATACAGGCACTGCCAACTTGTGTATTTAAGAATTCTGCGAGTTTGAGGGTCTGTTTCCATTGTTACATCATTGTGTGTTTGTGAAAAGAGAGAGAGAGTTTAAAGGGACAGCAGAGTAGACAGAAAGGAAACAAGCCAAGTTTGAGAGGGCAGGTGACACGCTGTGATGAGTTCAGTCCAGGGCCGTTATTAGAGTAATGAGAACTACACAGGAAAAATATTGGCCCGGACCTGGACAGCTGAGAGACTGAGAGAGAGAGAGAGAGGGGGGAAGGCTGAGGTGAGAGGTTACATAAGGAAACAGGATTGCCTGGACACAGATTTCATTCCATACACTATTTAAAGGGCCATCTGGTGGCCACAACCTCTTCTTCATATCTGCACTTCATTCCCTACCCTCATTCCTTCATCCTTTCTTTTCTCCTTTCTTCCTACAGAATAGTATCTCTAAACACTCTTTCCATGTAGTAGCAATCCAATCTTGCAATATCCCACTACATCCATCCTCACTGCATCCTCCTCAACTGCACATGATTAGTTATTAACTTCTGTCTCGTATTTGACACTTCCAATTTTTATCCCATATTCCAGATATTATTATAGGATGTGCTCCAAGACTCTTCACCCATGTGGATTTGTTTAGTGATACCTATTTATTTCCTTTTATTTGAAGCTTATTTGGTCACTTTACATGGCTCAGAGAATTTGTTTATATAAATGTGTTTACATATGCATAACTATTATTGACAAGGCACACATGCTGTCCGAAATGCATGTTTTTTAAGAGATTCGCACCAGTATAATGTGTAATTGCAGTCCAAAAGAAAAGGAAAGGGAAAAAAAAATAAAAAATACATACATAAATAAAGTGATCTAAATAGTCCAGATGTCAGATGGCTTCAAACATGGAAAAACATACAGACAAACTACAAGTGCTCTTTTAGGTTGAGAATTGGTGGCCTTGATGCTGAAAATTTATTACTCAAATAAATTTCAACAATTAACTGCCTTATATTTATTCAATTATGGATTACAGCAAGAGATGTAATTATACACTACTGTACTACTTCTGCAGCCACAAAATTCATGTATGTTTTGCAGGGGGTTTCAATATGTACCATCTGGTTTGAAAAAAAAAAAAAAAAAAAAAACATAATCGCTGCCTGAGAAAACATACTGGAATAACAGTTACTATGATAAATCTAATAGAAATATTCACCCAGAAGTTATAAAACTTCTTAAATATTAAATCAAGAATATTCCACATAACTCATGCAGAGAACTAACAGAGATGCCTAGATATAGGCTACACACTAGTAAAACTAGTATCCACTCAAGGCTGGTAAACAGTAGCCTTCTCCCCAGAAGTGTGACACAAGCAAGCAAACAAACAAATGTAAAAAAATAAATAAATAACTGTGGGTATGGCTTTAACCTGGCACTGCCAACTGTTTATTTTCCTGGAATATTCATACTAGCGTTCAGTGACAGGACTGAGCACGCATCCATGGAAAGTGCCACAGGGGAGAGGAAAAGACGGGAGGGGTGGACGCAGGTTGCCAATGACGAATATCTGAGATTCCAGTACCTGGCCTGACCTCTGTGAGTGACCTCCCAGTGTGACTTACCTGGGAGGCTTCCTTTATGAGCAACATGAGGACAGTAAATCTATGAATAAAAGCTGAAAACTGGCTCAGTGTCATGTAGAGGAATTCTAGCCCCTGACTACTTTATAGCTTCAGAGCCAGCATGATATAGATCCTGAATAATAACTCCTCAGTGCTTGTATAGACTCATTCTGTCTATTTACATTTGTAGGCAATTTACAAGAGTGACTATGTGTGCCCCCCCCAAAAAAAAAAGTAATATATACATATACGCACACACACACATACAGACACTTACAGAGAAACAACACAAAAAAATAACATTTTCATATGACATGAGTCATTTCTTTTTTCAACAAAGTAAAAAAAAACAAAAGAACTTGTGGCATTATCCCATTACCACACTTGCACACTATACATACTTAAGGAAACTTTTATATATAACAGGACACATGCCACACACATCATTTATCACACTTCTCTAAGATAGCAAATGTCAGCCCTTAAATGACATTGAAGTATGCATGGATACGAGTGCTAACATCACAGATCAAGTAAAAACATCTTCAGACACAACTGTCAGCTGTGTGTGTATAGTGTGATTAAGTACAGCAGCCACGTCCACAATAATTCATGCACAGAAGCATCAAGTGGATAGATCGGACCCTCACCTTGCAAGCAGCGCTGAAACTCCCAGCAGCTCAGTGTGTGTGTGTGTGTGTTCCTGTCCCACTCCTCTCACTCTTACAAACTGACGCCTCTCATCCACAACTCACCGCATGGCTCTCATTACACTCAAATGCAAGGAGAGGGCGAAAGAGAGAAGAGAACTAGTGAGGAGAGAGAGCTTAGCCCAGCCCAGAAAGATAAGTGAAGCTGGCAGGACTGTCTCAAGCTTGAGAAACTTTTTTGGGGGGTTGTTCATTTCTACCTTCATTTCAGAATCTGCTAGAAATTCCATTAATGAATTTTTCCTGCAAAGCCTCGGAACATCTAGTGCCTCTACCTCTCAATCTATCAGCTGTCCGAAGCAGCTTTCCTTTGCAGAGTTCTTATGTGTCTAGCCTTCACTCTCCACTCCTGTACACACTTTCTCTCTCTCTCAGCAGCTGGAAAAGGGAAACACACCTGTCGGACTCTTATTAAAGGAGGTGATGACTCTCTATGAGGAGAACTTGCTGAAATCCTCTTCCTTTTTTCCTTTTCTTTTCACGAAAACTGATGACAGATTCTCATTAGCTTGTCCTGGGGAAAAATCGCTCTCTGTATCACTGTTGTTCATCTTCCTTTCCTTTCTTTCTTTTTTTCTGGGATTGGGATAAAAAGCTAACCGGATTGGAGAATTATGAAAAAGCATAATATTACCTGACAGTAGATATAAAGAATAATGACCCTTTTTAACTGTTATTTCCCAGATCACACTTTCAACAAATCCTCATCTATTTCAGTCAGCTGGAGCATATTTCATATTTGGGCGCAACAAGAAGAATTTTTAAGTTAACAAGTCAAATATTTATGTTAACAAGGTTTAAATTGCAAGATGTAAGTTAACAACAAAAGGAGACCTAGAACTGAACCATGGGGGACACCTCGAGTTGGGGAGCGGTAGATTTGCAACTCTGAATAGAACTTTTCTACCCAATAGCTAAGAAGTAAACCAGAGATGTACCAGAGTATACCACTGTTGGCAACAGCAAAATCTAGCAGCATTATATTACAAAGGGTGCCAGAATACACAGAAAGGAGATCAAGAGGACAGCCGTCTCAGTATTGCATATTTGACTGGAAAGATCAACTATGGAAATAAAGGAGGAAGTGTATATATGAAGGAAAAAATTCTTCCAGTGGGGAATGACCAGGTGGGAAAGATCATGTATTGGTCTATTATTACTGAAATCAAATGGATCCAAGCCAGTTTTTATGATAAATTAATTTAACTAGAAATGGAAATGCCATTTATCAAGTAAAATGTAATAACTGATAACAACTAGACCAAAACTATGTAGAGCATTTGGGAGGGATCTAATGTCTAAGACAATTGGTATATAAGTGAAAAAGTAAAAAAAAAGTTTCTTTGTAAAATACTGAAGAAAGGAATGTTTAAGGGGTCTGGATGAGTCAAATGATAGGAGTAGTTTCCCTGCAGATGTTCAATAATCAGAAGTTGTCATGACTTGTTATTTCCACAGTAAGAGGAGAGAATGAGAATAATTGTAATAGGAGGTTGCCCATTGAA
>JAUCMR010000062.1:15279925-15298762 GCA_032357425.1 Enteromius argenteus
CCCAAATTTTGTCCACCCGCCAAAGCCAATATTTACCCGCACAAACAAATTGAAAACCGCCCAATCTGGCAACACTGCCCACAGCAGACGTCCAGAAGCTCTTGCCTGCAGACAGTTTTGTGGTGGTCAGGCTGTGAGCACATGTAGTCATTTCTCACATACCTGCAGCCCCTCACCTCTGAGGTGCTCGTCTGCACCGCTGCGGCATGACATACTGTGTGCTTAGATGCTGAGGATTACCGCCGTGTGTTTCATCAGCCCTGGATGATGTCCAGTAATATCTGCCGCAGCTGCTTTTTTCACATGGGCTCGCCCAGAAAGAAAGAGAGTTATGTGATCAAAGAGGAGAGAGAGGCTTTGGGGTTTTTATCGAGGCCCACATGTTTCAAATAAGAGCGTCTGCCCACAAGCTGGACACCAGCGCCTTAGCTGAACAGGCCAAATAATATCATCACGCTCAAATTTCTTTATATTTCTATCCATCAATGTATGATTTTGTCTTTATTTCAGCACATTGTATCAGTGCTGTATTACTGAGTCATGGGTGGGTGTACTCACATTTTATTGTTACAGCATGGAAGCATGATGTTTTTAACTGAGAAGTGAAATTAAATCAGCGTTATTATACAGTACTTATACTATATATACTATTTATATAATATAGAAAATTAGTGCTGTCAAATAATTCATCGCAATTAATCGGCATCCATACAGTATATGTGTGTACTGTGCATATTTATGATGTAGCTATATATAAAGACAAACACATACAGCATATATTTTGAAAATATTGACATGTATATATTTATATTCATATAAATGATGTCATATATAAATATATTTAATATATCAACATAACATGTTTCTTAAATATATACATGCACGTGTGTATTTATATATACATAATATATATACGCAGTATACACATATATGTGAACAAAAATTTGTATCTTGGATGTAAATAATCGTGACTAATCATTTGACGCCACTGAATAAAATAAAAATAGTGAATAAACTTGAGTTAACTTGATATACTATAATAACTAAAACTAAAATCAAAATAAATAAAAATTAAAACAAGTGATAAAAACAAAATAAAAAACGTTAAAATTAAAATGGAAAACATAAAAACTTAAAAATAACAGTATCTCTATGATACTAAATTATCATTATAAGTAATTAAAAAACTAAAAATACAAATTTAAAACAATATTTATTGCCATTCAATGCTAAATTAACTTGTTTTAACAAAATTCAATTATATAACTACATTAATAATATAGCTAACTTTCAAATTATTCAAGTATTTATCTTAGTTAAATAAACATTTGTAATATAATATAATATATAAGTTTTAACATGGGTATGCAGAGTATATTTTGGACCAATGAAATTTGGTGGTGGGCGGAGCTACCATTTGATTCAACCAAAGACCACATTTATAAAACATTATTTATTGTTTTACTTATGTTGGATTGGTAACAGGTTTTTTTTTTAAATGTCAAAATTCTACATTACAGAAAAAATATATATATATATACCTTCAGCAAATAAATATATACCTGCAATACCGCATATATTATAATAACACACTAAAATTTTATTTAGAAACACTTGCTACAACTGTCTTTTCAACAAAAGCCATCATCTTCACCTTCTTCCATTCCAGGTAGGTTTATTAAATGTATGTGCCATTGACACTGCACAGTTTCTGTAATATCAGACTATTACAGCTTATCACAGCTCTTCTCACATGGACATCGAGTCCTGAGCTCTAGGGCACAGCCAGTTCTGTCCTGAATCACAACTGCTCCGCCATTTCTCACCTTTTTAATGACGGACTTTAAAAGTTTTCACTTTCCTTCAAGCAGTCAATGTGTGTTTAATTACTTCAATTGTCTCTGCCGCCATCTTTGAGGAACACGATCAGAGCTCCATGGGCTGATGAGTGGAAGCAGAGATGTTCGGTTTAAGACGACATGGCTCATGCTGTAAGACTATAAAACTGAAACAATCCACCAGGACTGAGAACATTTTACTGGTTCTCTAGTTAAGTGTTAGATAAATGGGATCTCAAAGTTGAACTGTTGGTCAAAGTATTGGAAATCTTTCATTTAACGCACAGTAATCATCAGCAGGCAATAAAAAAGTCAACAGAATGCCATCAAGGCTGCTCAAATTCAGTTATTTTCCATCTATGCATTTTAGACATTCTGCAGCACAGAATGAATTTTACAGTTCATAAATAGAAACTGTTAAAAGTAGAAAAAAATGTATTGCCTCCCTAAATTAACTTGTTTAAACAACTTTTGTTATTACATTAATTAATGATAGTATAGCTAACTTTTTCAATTATTCAAGTATTATTATCTTAGTAAAACACATTCATAATATAAAATAAATGTTAATATGGGCATGTGGAGTTTTTACATAAATACAAACATTGTACAATTTGTTGTTGTTGTTTTTCAAGAACATCTAATCCTAAATTATGAGACATCGTAAAAACATAAGCCTTGTTGCAAACACCACTAATAATACAATAATTGTAGTCTGTAAGATTTTTTATGCTTTTTAAAGACATTTCTTATGTTCACTGCATTTATTAGATAAAAAATAGAGTAAAATATTGTGAAATATTGCAATTTGAAATAATTTCTAAATAAAATATAAATGTAATTTATTTCTGTGATAAAAGCTGCATTTTCAGCATTATTACTCCAGTCTTCAGTGTCACATGATCTCATAGAAATTCTTCTAATATGCTGTTTTGCTGCTCAGGAACATGTTTCATTATTATCAATGCTGAAAACAATTGTGCTGCTTACAATTTTTGTGGAAACAATGATAAATGTTTTTGTTTTTTGGACTCTTTGATGACTAGAAAGTCCAAAAGAACAGCATTTATTTTAATTAGAAATCATTTGTAACAGTATAAATGTCTTTACTGTCACTTTTGATCAATTTAATGCACCCTTGCTGAACAGATTTGTACTTACAGTTTACAAACTGTTTTATTACTGTAATAACACGTTATTAATAACATGTCAGTCAAACGATTACTTCCTATCTAAATGGGTGGTTTTTACCAGGATATGCTATAATGTGGACCAGACATGATGCCTCTAGTCAAAGCCTGGTTACATGGGACTACACTGTGCTTAAAAACATCCTTTAGCCCTGACTATATAGCGCTTCCACCCTTCACTCACTGTGTAAATATACATTAGGGAAAACTGATTGAAAACAGATAATTCTCTTGCTGACAGGACTCATCAAACATAAATAATACATACTAGATGACCAGTGACAGACGTAATCAGGTCACTGTCAGTTATTCCACTGATCCAATATCAGTCCCTTTAGTTCTGCATGAATATCTGTATTAAACAGCGTGTCTGAAGCATATGAGTTTTCCGTTGACGTTAACGTCTTCCTGCGGAACACCACAGAGTCGTGTTTCAAGAGCTGAGAGCACTTTAGATGGATCTCCACCTCCACGGAGAACTAATGACACAATCTATCTGTCAGTAAATCCAATAACAGTAGGCTGTCACTCAATACCGAGGTCCCGCCCCCTTCTTGCCCCTCCACTCACCCTGGAGCTTTCCAAACCTGTCAATAACCCTTAATACAAGGAGGAGGGGAGGGATTTTAGGAGGTGAAAGACAAATATCTCACTCAGCATGACACTGAGTGGTGGGTTTTCCCTCATGTACTGCATGACTAGATTAAAGCTCAAGACAGCGTACATAATGGAGGAGTCAATAACTACAGCAGCTCAGAATACAGGCTTTCAGGTTGACAGAAACATAAGTAAACACCTCTGAGGCTGTTTATACAAGACTGGAATGATAAAGGTTAAAGTTCTGTAACTCGAACATGGTTGTGTGCCTATCAACCACTTAGGCTTAAAGGATATAGTGAGAATTGTGGCGGGTGGCTGGGGGGCTTTGCTGTAGTCTGGGGTGCTTCGAAAGCAATATGAACTCATCTGTCAGCCGAAAAGTATATCATTTTTCGAAGCTGTAAATAAAACTAAGATTATTGTAATGGTTCTTACAAGAGAATACTATTTCCGTTTTTTCCTCTTTGTAGATTCGGTGTCACTTGACGTTTGAAATGTAGTAACTTAAAAATTGCCCAAAGTTTTTGCACGTTGAAAAATAAATGCGACCTCACCTTCTGTAAATCATGTTTACACACTGCTTCCGAAATTTGAATCCGTTCTAACAAAAAAAAAAACGTACTCTACATTTTCAGAGATGTTTTGAAAATCCTGAGCCAAATGGCAAAATCCAGAAGGGCGATTGTCAAGGTCAATCACTTTGTCTTGCACTTTGAAGCGATAGGACGACAAAATCATTTAGGGCCATTTTGCTCATTTTTTTTTCGCAATGATTGATTAATACGCACCGGACGCACAAATAATAATATAAACTCACTTTTCATGATACAATCTAATGATGGATAAAAAAAGTTCTGCTCTAATAGTGTAACAAAATTACTAAAAACTCAACATTTTTTGAGTGCCCATCACAGCCCTAATTAAACATTTTGAATTAAAACATACTGTCAACAAAAATCAGATTCGAAAAAAATAACACTGCAGGGTATTGACAATTAGGGTTGGGTTTAGACACAAATTTAACAAGTCTATTTGATTCTTATTCACAAGCTTGCAACTCGATTTGATCCAACTATATATATATATATAAAACAATATATATATTGATCACTTTATCTATTGACGATAAGCAAAGCATATAAAACCCCGTATTTTTTCAAAATGTAAGCAGAAATCTTGTACTGCTTTCTTGTCACATACGGTATGCAATATTACATGTACACATAATCAATATTGACCTAATATGCATATAAACAAACATGCAAGAAACAACATTTAGAAAGAATACAGTGCTGCAGGAATGACAGAGTTTTGTAGGTCTACGACATTTTTCTGTAATACTTCTGTAAAACTTTGTCATGATGAACAAAACACAAAAACCATAAAGTTGTTGTTCGAAAGTTGTGTTAAATACTACAGTAGTCTAAAATGCAATAGAAAAATCCTATTAGGATTGAACCAGGGTGATGCTAACTTCACAGCAGTTTTAATACTTCCAGTCATTACACAATAATGTTGGGGAACTGACTTGATTATGTGCTGAAACTGAACAGTCAATGAACACCAGCAAAAATAGACAAAAGCTATGAGAGTCACACAACACTTGCATCACTTTTGAGTGACAAAAAATATAGTCACTGATGCTAAAAAAGCACATGCAAATAAGCTTGGCAAACAATTCTGAGTGAATTCCCCTCAAGACTTCTCTAAAATCCCATGCGTGCACAAATCTCTGCCCTTGAAGTTACAATCATTTAACCTCTAACCCTCATTTAAAGAGTTCTCAGACTGTCAACATGAGCACACATGCCTCTTCACCCGCCTAAAACAGCATATATTTTATTTTCTTCCCAAGCCACAAGAGTGCGTGAATGATGTGCCCAGCAGAAAGCCTGTTTTCTTAAGTTTGATGCTGATGTCCTGCTTTGAATCCTGTTTTCTCATAGACAAGTCAGCGACACCCTAACTAGACGTGACATATTTTTGCTGAAATAGGGTCCCCAACAGGGCACTGCTTATTAATAGACATTTTTCACTTCAGCCAGTGCATTCCTCAAACACAAAGCCTCACTTTGAAGACTAGATGGATCACAGCAGATAACTTAACATATCTGACATGTGGAAAACAGATTGTGCTTTGTAGGAGCACGAAGATGTGAAAGCTATTTTTTCAGTGTTTGAAAAAAATGGATTGCACACATAGATTCCACACGATGTTCGATACAGATCAGGGGTCCGTTCTTCGTACATCGCTAGCTCAGTTAGCTGGATTTGATTGTTGTGGATTTGTCCTGATCTTGGATTGTTTCGTTCTTCGATGCGCATCTCGGACTTGCTGTCATAGCAACAGGTCCGTAAGCTTAAACAGGATTTAGGCTGCGCTCCAGCCGGGTTATGATTGGTTGAAATGGCGAGGTCACATCTGATTGGTTAAAGAGCACGACTGACGTGGACTGACTCACATTGGAAAAGAAAAGTATCTTGCAAGACAGTGTAGAAAATAATTACGACGATTCACACATGAATGATGATCACAGCCACAGCCACACACACACACACACACACACATATATATATATATATATATATAAATAAAATAACGAAAAGGAAAAAGACATGTTACATGGGCAGCTGTAACACATGTAATTTGTTCGCTGCTTTTTGCCAGCCCTCTCTCCTGGCTTTTGCAGCATTTGCTGTGTTTCCCGGAGTCTTTATTAAAGTTTGAAATTCTCCACAACCCTCTAATAAAAGCTCTTGCTCCGCTTGAAAAAAAATTGAGCTTGCTCTTTTGCCATTTCGTCAACCAATCGAAGAGATTGTGATCAGTGTTTCTACTATCGACACATATCGCCTTTTAACCCAATGCACGAACGCGAAGTAATCGTAGAAAACTCAATCCAGCTATACTAATCATCAACAACAGGTGTGCTCGAAGAACCAAATTAGCCACATTGTAATTAGCACGATGATCTCATCTTAGATGTGTCAATTTATCTTGGATGTATCAAGCGATGTACGAAGAACGGACCCCTGTACATTCAGTGACACAATAAACAGGTAATTTTTTGCAGGCAGTGATGTGAGGGTTGTTAATACATTGTAATAATACTGTAATAATACAGTAATAACAGTCCTGTCACAAAATCACCGTCTGTCTGCCAACGGAGTTTCTGTAAGTTGAGCATTTCAGCTTAACCTCTGGCCTCGCTCTTTGATGAGCTCACAAGGGTGTGTTCACCGTATCTCTCAACTAGTCTTTATTAAGAACTCTAGAACCCTAAGGCTTTTAAAGAAAAAGGTCCTGTTTTGAGGCTTAATTAAACTAAACTGTATGAATGACACATATATATATATATATATATATTCACACACACATACAACTCATTTTAATTGTATACACACACTCATGCACACATACAACAACTCATTTGAACTGAATATATACACACACACACACACACACACACACAAACACACACTAGGATTAGTACTTAAAAAATCTAATAAACTAAGCAATTATCAATTTATTAATGTTAGAAAAAATTACAAAAAAGACTTTAAAGCTTAAACTTTACTCTTTAATATATGTAATGTAACTTTAAATGCATAAACAATTATTAGTTGTAGTATTTAACTATTACAAACATGTATTATTATTATTAACTTTTAAAAAAAAATATTAATCAATTTAAAAAAAAATTCTATTTGTCTATATATATATATATATATATATATATATATATATACACACTTAGCTACACCTATTTAAATTTTATCTTTTGAATTAAGAATTTATTTTTAGATTGATAATTTTAATAATTACGGTAAAAAAATAAAATAAAATAAAATAACCAAACCTACAATGGCCTGCGCATATTTCATGGCAGTTACTAGAAGAGTTCATTTGTACAGTCACTCCAGTCTGTGTCATAAAATAAAATCCTTTGAACTTGCCATGGCCGGAACAAAATATGTAAATAAATGTAAAACACATAATCTTTATTTATCAGACCCACGCCAGACAGATGGATCAGCCCACCTGGGAATCCTGCCGGCTCTCCAGATGTCCAATCTGTTGCGATCTGCAGGCCAGATCCAAATGAACAAGAGCATGAGTGTCTCCCTAAAACACAGAAAAAAGAACTTACATTAATATTTTCCTCCATTAATCAGTTTTCAGAATTTATTTTTTTTTGCAAATAAAACAAAACAGCAGCACTATGATAAAGATTGCCAAAAATGGAAAGGATTACAGTTCTCTGATCTGTATTTACAGATCAAATACTCTATGCTAATACAAATAAGTTTGGTGCCAATTAACTGCAAGAATCGTATGTTTGATCACCAATGCCCATCCTGATGCAATGCATGGAAATGCAGCAAGGTTGAAATGAAACCTATAACAAAGCACACAACTTACATTTCTAAAAATAACTGGCATAGAATAACATAATGCTGAGAAAATAATACTAGAGTAAACTATTCCTTTGTGCTATTGAATGACACTATTATTTTTTGCAAAGCTGCTTCACAGCTGAAAGTGAAATTGTTTCATAATTGATTAATTTACACAATTATCACTGTCTATTAATGCGAAGCTGCTTTGAAACGATCTGTATTGTATAAAGCGATATATAAATAAATGTGATTCGACTTTAATGTACCTTTATGTATGGACTATAAACACAATTTTAAACAAACTATTTGTAGATATGACCCATAAAAATGTATTTTCACTGACTGAAACTTTGTTTACCGATTTTAAATATTTTCTTCTTGTACAAGCAGTTTGCACAAGCAGAAAACAATAATGTTTCTACCTCATTCATTAATGTAAGTATAATTTTAAACTGTGTTATGCATTATGAAGCCAATGTTTTCCTTTACGCCAAAATGTTTTGAAACAGTAGAAGTCTGAGTGTCCATTCTGGCTCTGAAGTTTTTCAAAGTCCTTTTGTGGCTTCCAAACCCCATGTCTCTGGCCTATACTCACACTCTATTTATGCAAGAAAATGAAGTTGAACACTTGGCCCCTCCTAAATCTGTAAACTACAATTAAGCTAAATTCCAAGTTTATTTCCAAACGCTGTCCTTGTTCCAGACCATGTGAGAGGCTCGAGTCTAAAATTATAACACTTTGGGTCAGGCAGCCTTTGGGTCAGCCAATTCCTCTATCATCTTTCCTTCTACGCCGGTTTCGGAGTCTGAGAAGTGGTTAAACATACTTGTGTCATCTGTCACGGGCAGACACTCAAGAACTTGATTTGAAATACATATATACAGATGAGGTGATTGCATCTGGCATCAGTCCGTACTACTCTCTTCTATCAGCGAGAATGTCTTGGGTTTTGATTGACAGACGTGAAATTGGGAATCAGTGTCACTGTGTCATTTTACAGAAATTTTGTCTTTCCTATGGCAGCCCGTAGTCAAAAAAGAGAAAAAAAGATTTGCATCTGACAGGGGAGGAAGGGAGCGTGAGGCCTAGATTATGCCCTCATCGCTGTGGTTGGAGAGGACAGTTGTGTAAAGGCGAAGCGTACATGTGCCGTCACAGTCACACTGTCTGGTACAGTAAATTATATGGATTTCCAAAATATGTATTCTGGCTATGGCTAGGTTTTTAATTGTACAATTTTTTTTTTTTTTATGAAACACACACACATATGTGTGGACCACAAAACCAGTCAACAAAAACAAAAACAAAAAAATCCAGAAAATATTGCATTCTAATGAGTTATAAAAAAAACAACTTGCATTCTATCAGCAAGATTTCTGGCTCACAGGTGTCTTTTATACAGGTCATGAGCTGAGATTAGGAGTACTCTCTTAAAGGCAAAGTTCTCCCAAAAATGAAAATTAGTGCATAGATACAAATTTCACACCGGCTTCTTGGGCTGACCTCTGACTCGAAGTATGACGTAAGCTGCATTCGTAAAGTAAGCTCAGAAGAGAATAGACAGTGATTTATCAAGTCAGTGATTTGAGTTTATAATTTAAAAAAATAGAAATATTTTTGTTACAAAAACCCATAAATCTGCTTCAGATGACATGTGTTAACCCCCCTGAGGGGTATAAGTTAGTTGTACAGTACCTATATGCAATTTATAGAGCTTCAAAATAATTGCCACTACCAAGCTTGAAAGAGCAAGAATACATTTTTAAAAACGTCAGAAAAAAAAAGTCATATCTACCTAGGATGGCTTGGGGGTGAGTAATTTATGATCAGTTTTGGGTGAACTATTCCTTTAAAGAGAGTGCTCCTAATCTCAGTTTGTTACCAAAAGAAAAAAACCCTGTCCAGAGAAGTAATCCAATCAATCAGATTCCAAACTGTGGTCAAGACCAAAGAGCTGTCCAAGGATGTCAGGGACAAGACTGTAGACCTACACAAAGCTGGAATGGGCTATAAGACCACTGCCAAGCTGCTTGGTGAGAAGGTGACAATTATTGGCAATTAATTATTATTATTCGATAATAATTATTCGCAAATGGAGGAAACACAAAATAACTGTCAATCTCCCTAGGTCTGGGGCTCCATGCAAGATCTCTCCTTGTGGAGTTTCAATGATCCTGACAACGGTGAGGAATCAGTGCAGAACTACACAGGAGAATCTTTTCAATGATCTCAAGTCAGCTGGGACCATAGTCATCAAGAAAACAATTGGTAACACTACGCAGTGGAGGACTGAAATTCTGCAGTGCCCACAAGGTCCCCCTGCTCAGGAAAGCCCGTCTGAAGTTTGCTAATGCACGTCTGAATGATTCTGATGAGAAGTGGGTGAAAGTGCAGTCCAATCCAGTACAATCCAGCTCTCTGGCATCAACTCAACTCGCCGTTTTTGGAGGAGGAGGAATGCTGCAAATGACCCCAACAACACCATCTCCACCTTCAAACATGGAGGTGGAAAAGCTTTGGGGGTGTTTTAATGCTAAAAGGACAGGACAACTGCACCGCATTAAAGGGACGATGGATGTGCCATGTGCTGTCTGGGCCAGGGCATTGAAAATGGGTCATGGATGGGTATTCCAGCATGACAATGACCCAAAACATATGACCAAGGCAACAAAGGAGTCACTAAAGAAGTACTGTGTGTGTGTGTCAGTGTGTGTATAGTCAGTGGCAAGAAAGCAAACTGAAAATAATATGATTCAGATACGTGATCTCATATCTACTTATCAAAGCATTCACACTCAAAAGGCTCTTGAGCAACAACAGAAAACAGTTTTACCCTTTTTGAGCATACCGCAAGTTTTTACAAAGTTTCCATTCAATTGTGTGGTTTTATTGCTTTATTCTTTCTTTTTACGATGTTTACTGTTTATTCTGCATCTGCATTAGGCTCTGAACCGCCCACAATCTCTCTTACGCCTTCCGGAAGGAATTTATGAGACCAGAGGTTCATGTGCAGCACTGTCATTCCTACAGACATGAGACAGGGGCGGCAGTTGCCCTAGAGATTAATTACACCTAACCAAGAGGGCAAACCTTTTTAGTGAAGGTCTGCTTTTCTTGTGCTGTAATCCATTGGAAATCAAAGAGCTCTGAGATCAAAAAATGAAACACAATACTTCTACGTGTCGTGCTGTAATCCACATAGTATGCAGCAAGACATGCGTAATCCCATGCAGGTTCATGACAAAACCACATGTGGCGCAAACCTGCAAAGATCTGATGTAAGAATGATGGAGAGCAAGTGGAAGAGAAGACAGGATGGATGGACAGAGCAACAGACAGACAGAAAAATAGACAGATGGGCAGAAAGACACAGACAGATCAGGATAAAGAAGACAAGCCAAAACAGAAAAAAAATAGACAGAGTTAGATACACAGACAGTGCAGTGGCACATAAAAAAAAAACATTCTCACAAAAAAAGACAGACCCAGATTGAACTGGGAATTCCTGCCCTGAAAAAGGCCATAAAACAAAAACGCTGAAACATCCATTAGTCTAGTCAGACATATGTGGTAAGTGATTCCCTCACAGAAAGAAGAACAGACGATGAAGGGGGCATGTTTTCTATCTTTTGGAAACTGTCTGAAATAAATTAACCGGCTAAGATGACTAGACAATTACTTGGACAGAATTAACCACTTCAAACAAAAGAGTGCAAACAGGTTACAGGTTTTCAGACGTGAACGATTTGAATCATTCATTCAGTGCTTTCCTGCCAAAAATGAACACCATGCATCTCTCAACGCTTTCGGCAGGCAATTCAAGCCACACAGATGCGGTTAGATAAACTCAGCTTAATAAAAAACATACAACTGAATTTGATTGGTCCTGATATATAACATTGTGGTACTCCTGACTAAAGGAACACGTGTGTCATGCTGTCTGGAATCACCCCCCTTACTGCCATGACTCACTGATGACTCATTCCCAGAGTAATTCCCACAATCGCAGATCATGCACACTACTAAGTGTGTGGAGGCAGGAGAATTCCCAGAATTGTTTTGTAATCCCAATGTTTTAGCTCGTTTTTGGGGTTTTGCCCATTTTTAACAAACTACCAGTGAAAACGTGGCATATAGGTTTTATTTAGGCTGTATAGTACATTATAATAAATTACATAATAAATATTGATGAGCCCACCACTGTTTTAAAACAGATTTACAGATATGGGATTACAATGAAAGAGAAAATGCGCTCAGTAAACACACCAACTTGCACCTTTCTATTCATGAACATTTGTATGCATTGTTATGCTTTGCTTGTGTGTTGACTCTGCATCAAACAACCTCCTTCTATTCAGTATGGATGAAAAGGCAGAGGCAGGAGACATGTGAAAGTAAACACGAACCTCGGAAGCTTTGTTAAAATCCAAAAATAAACAGCTGTTTAGCCATCAATCACTGTGATGAAAAGAATCAACATGTATGCCACTTCCTGAGGTGAATCCTGAATGCAAAATTCAGTCTGTACCGTTGGATCAGCTTTTTACCATAAATAGTACATATACAGTACTTACTGCATGTACTTAAATTAATAAATAAAATTTTCAAATATATTTAAAAAGAGCAAAGGTATTTTCAACTGTAATACTATTTTATAATAATGCAGATTTTAACCAAATAATTGCAGCCTTGATGAACACAAGAGGCTTTTCGCTTCTTGCTGGCCCAAAGTAACAGTATACTGTATATAGTTTGTTGTTACAGTATGTTATTGACCAATTCATGACCTTACAAGTTTTATATTTTATAAACGGCAAGTTTACTCAACTCCGGGGAGTAAATTAAATCATAAATGTCAAACAAAATTCAGGATTATTGTGAAACATCCAGGGCCAAATGCATAAAAAAAAATGTGTGTGTGAGAGAGAACCCACCTCTCTGTAAGCAAAAGTGTCACTGACAGATTTAACACAATGCTTATTCCTCAAATAATTTATTTTAAACAGAGAATACTGAATCACAAAGAGAGGGTTGCATTTTTTGAAACACACGAATAAAAGAAAGTGGGTGAGAGGACTGGGAAACAGATGAATAAAAGAAGCCTGAATCATTTTTCGGCCACAGGCATAAACAAATAGAGAACGGTTGCCTGTAGTCGTCCTCTCAGAGCACCAGTTCAGTTAAACAAACCCGAATCTATCTGGACAGCCATGCTTTCTCTCCCAAAGCTAACTCAGGAGTGAAGTCCGTCGTAATCTGTAGCTAGATGTTACTCACCGAACAATTATAGCTCCGCAGAGATCAAATGAGGAAACAGTAGGTTCATAGACCTGTTCCAAGCGTTTACAGATATGAGTAAGGCTTCAGACATCTCTGCTGACTCACTGTCTGAGAACATTGAGTTATCTGGTGACTTCCACCAAACAAGAGACTTTTTCCACCCGTTTTGTACTTTGTATGTCAGTATGTCAGGGGCAGTTGGATAAAGGGTGGGGAAAAAAACAGCAGAACATCCAGTAAGAGATGACTGTAACAAAAACTAATAGTTGGCCAGCTTTCCAAATAGAGATCCATTATGGATTACGTTCATATAAACATCTGTCTGGAAACGGAAAGGTCAGTTGAATAACTCCATATTGTACAGCTTGGATACGGTTTACAGGAAGTGATGCTTACTCTGGAAAATGATACATGCCTTTAAAATCAAAATAAATTAACAACATATTTTACACATTTAAACGGGCATATATGTGTAGTGAATTCCCCATAAACTGGGCCCTGGAATGTGCTGTCAACTACATTAACAAGAAGAAAAGTAGGTCAAGACTCCCGATTTTATCAATTGGGAATTCACTGGATTGAAAAAACTGGGTGATTGGAAGGAAAAAAGTTGGATTGATGACACCAGGGTCAATTTCATGCTCCTGTTAAAACAAATTGCTGAAATTGTGTTTGAATCTTTCAGGTTGCATAATGTATTCCCAATAGAAAATGTAATCCCGGTGAAAACAGTTGGAACCGTACGTGAGTATCTGCGTATTTTGGACACATTTCCTCTTGTACTGTGCACAAGGGCTGACAATCGTGCGCCAAATCAAAAACGTCACATGCTCATTCGTTTCCAGATCACGCTTGAGGTCCATCCATCAGTGCTGCTTGCAGATATGCCAATGTAAAAAAGCAAAAAGGCCCTAAAAACTTCTGTGATAAACTGTTTCCACTTATTGTTTAAAGGACTGAGGATTTTGGAGGATTCCAGAAGGGTCTTAATACCCTCTGAATTGCTTTGACTTCTTTAATCTCTCCTAACTCACTGCAGAGCCTATGAACACCGTCATCCAGCGGTGCTGCTTTGAGAGACCTGCATTATCCCTCACGCTGTCAGTCACTCAACCCCTCAGCTTTCAGAGGCTTTTTCCAAGGTCTTATACCAAGAACTCAAAACTTCTCTTTGAAACGGTTTGTTTATTCACAGTCAAAGGTCCCCAGATGAAGCACGACAGGTTCAGTGGAGAATCTGAGATTGGTCAACGTGATAATCACAAACCTGGTTTTGATTAACTGAGCAGCCTACAAAGGCTTCGGTATTTCATGTGCAAATGAAAACACTGCTGTGAGGGATAGATGTACAGTTCGTTTAATAGAGTGTACTGACTTAAGGCCCACTTTTGATGTTTTTGCCCACTGCAAAAGACACATCTGTTATGTTGTGGGGGCTGAATGATTGGCAACAAGTTAAATAACAATAAACCCATTGATCAACACTCATTTGCATCTTTTATTAAATATATACTGATTAAGTTCCAATAGTTCCTGACATGAAACCTGTTCCAAAACTGTAATTGACGGACTATGCAAAATTTACACAGAGTTCAGGTTAAATAAAGTTAGACACATAAAATTAAAATCAAATCTTTTCGGCAGCAACCTGAAAAGCACTGTCGGAAATTTGAAACAGAGTAAAACTGATGAAGTAATCATTGTCTACTCAGCCAGTTTTATATAAAACTACACTTTAGGGCTGCACGATAAATCAACATGAAATTGTAATCACGATTAGGCAGAAATGGTGTTTGTTAAGTGTATCTTTCAGTGAAGCACAGTTCTGTGATCAGCAATAAATCTCCATCTAAAGGCCAGAGGGCGCTCTCGCGCAGAAACTCCAGATACTCCAGAAACTCCAGAAAAAGGCTATCACTGCAGTAGAATAAACAAAAGATTCAACATGACTAATAAGCACACGCCTACGGCAATATATGCTTTGTTCTTCTTATTACACTTTTCAGCAGGAATATTAAACTGCTGTCACTTTAAGAGCTGCCCAGATCAATGTACTGTTACACATGTTTTGGTTTTTTTTCTCACCTGATTGCTTTCACTTACCTAAATTACAGTGTTTACGAGGATACTTGGAAAGATGGTAATTTTGACAAGCGTGAAAATGCGTGACAAAGCGGCAAAAATACTCTGGTTCTGGTTCGCTGTTAACTGTGTTTCAATGTCATAAAATCACTTGCTTTTAAACAGCAATGTTTAAAAATGAGTGCAAACGATACGTTTTCGTGACCATGTAGACCCGGTATATCATCCACCCAACCTGTCCTCCAACCAATATGTACCAAATCCCTGAAATACAACCCATCAGAGCGTATGCTACAATTGCGCCTCTATCGGCAACAAAACATTGTAATGCGATGCTAATTTTCCAAGGTCATTAAGTCTTGTACATCCTCAGATTACATTTTTAGAAGTAGTAGTTAATTTGTAAAATGCCATGTGGTGCAGATTTTGAATAATTGATTAATTCAAAACAAAGTTAATAATATTAATATCTACCTATCTATCTTTTGGTTATCTATTTTAATGGCCATTTTTATTTTTCACTAATCCATAAACACACTTTAAAAAAAAAAAAGACTGCCAATGGCAGACTGTATTAATTCTACTCACTTCCAGAACATGCGTATTACCAGCTGAGGGAGCTCACTAGGTTTTGAAACACAAGTTTAAATCTGAGATGATTCAGTTCAACTGTAGTGTAATGTGAACAACTGCAATGACAGATGAAGCAGACAAATAAAACGACTGATCTACAGCAAAAAGTAACTTCTTTTAATGACAAACCCCGTCAAGCTGACTATGTACTGCCTACTAGTCACTCAAGCCCTGTGACCCAGATTCCCTGTTGTTGTCAAAATACTTCATTCTCATGTAACTCCGCAAGACTGTGAGAAAACCGGACATGTTCTGAAAGACAGCACAGATCCGGAGACTCTCACACACTTTGTGTTTAAAAAACAGCTTCTTAATCTTGAGCCAAACAGACGGTCTGTCCAAAAATGTGCACAAGGGCAAAATTAAACATCATTGCCAGGAACTAGGTCAGAAGAGCAGCATTTTTTTGTGAATGAAGCAACTCCGCTGGGTAAAGACAGTCACCAAACACACACGACCTCCCCTGTGCCGTCTGACTCACACCATTAATGATAAAAACACACAGGCGTGACAGAATGTACTACATGCTGCAGTCTGAGCTCACTAATTACTGATCTACTCAAGCTGCAGAACTGCAACACTTATTGTGGGTGGTGTAATGGTTACGGATTAGAGCTGCTAACTGAAAAGTTAAAGGATTGAACTTCAGCTACACTATTAAAATTCATGTATCAGCAGAAGCTCTCAAGGCTTGCTCATTCTCTCTGTCTGACATCTGCATAATTGGCGTGAACTGACTTGCTCTCTTTAAAGTTGACTGATTATTATTTATGCTATCATTTATTAGGCGTGTTTGGCAAATAAACTGGAAACAGTTACGTTTTGTTGAAGGAATGGAGTTTTTACCCTATGGGGCACTGGCTGAGATCTGGCCTTTCCAGGCCTCGTGAGTCAATCTTACCCCCAGCTTGAAGAAAACTGCAACAGTGGTGGTGCTCACAAGATACATGCCCTTAAGTACAAACCTTTTTATCTTTTTTAATTAACAATATAGTAAGTGTGGGTCTTGACCTGACCTATGGTAAAAGGATAAGACTTTCTTGTAAAAAATACTTTCTGGGAAATGTACATCTTTTCTTACAAATATCTTTGTAACGCAATGTGATAAACATGCACAGTCAGGGAGCAGATGATAAAAGGCAAGGAAGAAGCATTATCTCTGCATTGACAGGATTCATAGCACACTTCAATAACTCACTACAGCCTTAACAGCGAAGAGAGAAGCTCCCATTACTGATCTCCTCTATTTACTGTAAAACATTTCTGATTAGCACACTCAATCCTGAGCCAAAACAATTTTACTTACTTTACAGGAAAACTTCTGGACTTTTAGATTCTCAAAAAACTTAATTATGTATGATTTGGCTTGTTTCCTCATGGCGTTAAAACACTTCCCCACAAGTACAAGGATTTTCCCATCTTAGTGGGGACATTTGGTCTGCATAATGTAGGATATACCTGATCCACACACACAAACGGAAAATGCATTTATTACAGTTTTGAAGTTTTTGAAGTCTGTAAAACAATAAAAAGCCATGGGGAAAGTAGACAAAAGGAAAGGAATAGAGAAAAGTTACCAAGACCAATTATTGAGAGAAAAAAAAAAAAATCCTGTTGGATGTTTGGCAAATCCAATGGTCTTTTAGAATGATCTTTCTCTTCACTTCACAGGACTGTAGGCAAATGGCACAAAACTGCAGCCTCAAGATTCGCCACAAGCTTGAATCAGCACCTCTCTGACCCAGTCTCAACAAATACTGAGCGCCGTGGACATCACAAACCTGGAATTTTTTGGCGGAGTTGTCCTCTGAAAACCGCCTGTATCCGAAGCCCTGCCTGCAAAGATGTATCACCTGGTGTCAGAGCAGAAAATGTAGATCCCTGAGCAATGGAAAAAGTAATGCAGTCTAATGAGTCATCACTCACACCATTTCCTTTCCTAGACAGGTTTGTGCTCGGAGATTTGCAAAGGATACCTATAACAAAAAATGTCTTTTGCCAACTGTTGGCAGATTGAATTCTACCTCCTTTGTGTTTCAAAAAATGAAGAGGATTTTCTCTTGAAGTATGGTGTGAGAACTTACTTGCTTCAAGTTCAAAACATGAATGACAGGGCTCCAGCTGGACAGAAGCTGTTGCAAAGTGAGGCCTACTACTTATCTAGTCCAAAAGGCACTATAAACCTATTTATCAACACAATCTTTTGCAATATAGGACAAGATGCAACATTTTAAGAAGCAACACATATCAAGTGAAGCAAATTAGTCACAAATTGTTTGAAAAGAGACATCTGTTTGTCTTTATGCAAGTTATACTAGCAGTAACAGTCACATAAACAGCCAAATCTCATTGAAAAAATGTGCCTCTACCTACATTTTTGCAAAACTCTCTACCTATACATACAATTTCTGCTACGCAAAAAAAATTAAATTAAATAATGCATTAAAAAAGTCAGAATTATGACACACTTAACTCGAAATTAGGGCTTTAAAAGTCATTTTATAACATAAAAAGTAGGAATTATGACTTTAAAAGGCACAATTATGAGATAAAAGTCAAAATTATGACTAAGGCACAATTATGAGATAGAAAGTCTAAATTATGACTATGTAGAAATTAAGTACTTTTAAAGTCATAATTATGAGATTAAAAGTTAAAATCATTACTTAAGCCATTAATTACTTAAGTCGTAAAAAGGACATAAAAAGATAAAAAGATTATCAGATAAAAAGTCAAAATTACAACTTTACAACTTAATGACTTTATAAACACATTTATCACAGGATAGTGGTCTAATGACAAACAGGACATT
>JAUCMR010000062.1:15300388-15318382 GCA_032357425.1 Enteromius argenteus
TGGGGTATATTGTGCTTGTCTGGTATGCTTTATTAATAAGGTGTTTACTGAACCTGGTCCTCCTAACTGTTTTAAGATAAATTACTTGTACTTTAGAAGTAATGAAATCACAGCCTAACTCCACCCGAAAGCCAAAGACTCTTGCAGGCCTGCCAATATAATACAAATAATACAAATTCATGTCTGTAATCATTTATATAGGCTACATATTAATCCAAACAAAAAAACAGCTTAAAGCAGAATGTGCAAAAAGATTAATTTTGAAAACTTTATTTTCAATTTCAAGCATGACAGCTTTGTGGAAGGAGACGTAAAGTAGGAAAAGTACATATAAGTAACCTATTCAGATTATTAAAAACAAACTGTGCACAGGTGAGCGAATGAACATGGAATAAGACAGCAAAGCAGCTTAATTTAAGCGCTTTCCCTTTTTTAAGCGCTAATTTTAAATATAACAAGTCATATTTTCGACTTTTAGTCATATATTCGACTTTTTTAGCTCATAATTATGACCTCAGTTTCTAGCAGAAATGGCACACTTTATTCTTAATTAACACAAATTATGATTACAGGGGCAGGTTTTTGATTATCACAGGTTTTTTCACATAATTTCTTGCACAATACTTTGTTTTATGACTAATGTATTTTGATTTTTAAAACATCACTCACCAAGCGTTTTATTTCAAACTGCCGACAGCTACAGCCAATGTAACAAAACATAGCCAGATTCAAGTTTATCTGTTTTGAATAAAATTACTCTTGCATTTATTTATTGCATCGTGCATGTCTTACTCTCTAAATATTTTATCTAAATAAAATCTGTATTTTATTCAGCCTGTGTTTTATTCACCCTTGAGGCATCCTAGGTGTACATGACTTTCTTTTTTTCAGAAGAATCCAATCGGAGTTATATTAAAAATTGTCCTGGCACTTGTAAGCTCTATCATTGCAGTCGGTGGGTGTTTTTGTTGAACTGTTCAAAAGACTTTAAATAAAGCGTGCGCATCCAGTGTGCGCATAGGATGCCTCGATGGTGAGTAAAACACAGGCTAATTTTCGTTTTTGAGTGAACTAACCCTTTAATTGTGGTTTCCCACTCAATGTAAACTAGATTTATTGACAATCACGTTTGTAATAATTCTCAGTGGTTCATTTCTGATCATCTTTTTATCATATATGGCCATTATAAAAGGAAATACTTAATTACGCAACCGAGAAATCACTATTTTCTAGTGTTGCAGTTGTGTTGCTATGCGTGCGATGTGAAATAGGCCTTACTTTCAGACTATGCTCTGCCCTAACCCTGACCTCAAAACCATGCAGCACCATCCAGCTCTACACAGCATGTGTACTGTCTGTTCTTAGAGCATCTGCGCCTCTTTTATTTGCCCATCAACGCCTCAGAAACTCTGACCTCTTCAAAAAGATTCTCAGCTTACACCCTAACCTCAAACACCATCAGGCCCTCAGACTCGGGAGGGCTTTTTCTCAGTTGTCTGCACCTCTTGAGTAATGTCTGATAGTAGCAGATAGCAACGGGCTTAAATAGTGTTAACAGTCTCACAGTTCAAGCACACTTCCCTGCGAACTTGTATCAGGGACTGAGAGTGAGAATGAATGTGTTCAAGGTTTACGAAGGTAATATGCCTGCAGGGGATAAGGATGTTGGGAATCGCGAGTGTTCGGATGGAAAGATAGCATGTGTGTTTGTGATAGATTGATAGAGAGAAAGAGAGTAGACAGAGAGAGAAAGTTGATTTGTGCGTGTTTATGTAAGAGTGCAGGAGGCTATTGAGTTATTGTAATGGAGCCCTGAAAGAATGAGTGTGTATCAGTGTTGGAGAAGACATTGTAAAACTGTTACCCTACTCATAATTTAAAGTAGTTAAAGTAGTCAAGCTCCACTTCAGAAAAGTAGTTTGCTATTTTAAATATAAAACTGCGAGGTCATATACAGTCAGAGTACAACTAAATACAACAAGCTACGCAATATCAGGTTCAGTATCAGTATCATAAATTAATCATATGCGAAACTGAACGCGGTATCGCATAGCTTGTCAGTGATTTATGGCTCTGTGTATTAACTGCCACTCCATTTGATGGAGGTTTAACGCTAATCAAAGAATACAGAATAAACTGTCCAAACGACTTTCTGAAATTCAAAATTTCTGGTGTTAATTATCAATGATCCATCAATGCACAAAATTTTGTGTCAGTGCAACCTTTAATTAAAATAACTTGTACTTTTTTGTAACACTCACTTTTCAGATAAATTATGTCCAAAGGATAAAATGAAGCCATGCTTTGTATTTTTAATTTTGAATAGCTCATTCCACTGGAAAAATACAGCTGATTACAGATAAAAATAGGTTCCAAACAACAACTGGCAATTTTCTTAGAGTTTGGTCCCTGAGCTTTCCAAAGTTGAGCAGTCCTGCTGTAAATCAGCAAATTCGGCTTATATTAAGAGGTTATTTATTATTTTAATAGGTTTTGCAACCACTATAAATGAGTCATGCAGGAAAAAGCAACATACAATGCAAAGTTCAGCATATAACATGATGGAAGAGTCAAGATCGGTTGCACTTTTGCATGGCAACAGAAAAGGTCATAAAAAGGAAGAGTAATTTTGTTGAGCTCAATTGAAATGAGTCAGGGATTTTCAGATCGATATCTCTGTGACTTCTGATTGCCCTGGAATAATTAAGCTGACGGGGAAGTTCACGCCTTTCAAACTAAACAGTGTTCTGCTGCAGGCCGGCATCCTCATATTACCAATTTCACTCCAGACACACACACAGCTCTCTCATAAATACTGGATCAACAGAAAGAAGTGTATTTCTGTTACACAAGAATGTGAGGCCAGACAAGGTGAACCAAAATATAAGACAGAAGAGAAGACACTGGCACTGAAAATGTGGAATATTTATAATACGAACAAACAAATAAGTAAGAAATGATATCTGTTGCATCATTTTGAAAGGCGCTTTTATCAAAAAGCACATTGAGTGTATTTAACTTAGTGACCCTGGGAATCGAACCCACGACCTTGGCGTTTTGATAACAGCATTCTCTACCAATTGAGATAAAAGCTTTCAGAACGAGAACAAGATAAAAACAAGCACCATGACAATGAAACACAAATACATGACTGTTTTCAACTTTAAGAAGTTCAAGAGCTCATTTTCAGCCGCTTTATTTTCCCGTCCGTCTAAAATAAAATAAAACAATATGATTTACAAATATAACGGACGCCAGTTGATTAGTAAGATTCTTATTGTTTGTAACATCAAAAGCAGACTGTGAAATCAAAAAGGGTAAAGTTGCTTTAGATGTTTGGATGTTTTCAAAACGTACAAATGCAGACTATGCTTTGATAAATCTGTTTGTTCCTATTGACAGGCCACAACGCACTTCAAGAATAAGAGTCCTGGTAACTAAAAATCTACTGCTTTAATGAAAATAGCTGCTTTTTGTTAGCTTGTCAAGTAGCTAGAAAAGAGTAGCTCCACAGTTTAACTACATCAAATGATGCATAGCTTGTAAATGCGAAGCTACATTTTCAAAGCAGATTATTAGGTATTACTGAGGATATGCACAGGTGTTTACCAGTATATGAATGACAACAGCAGTTCTGCTCATGGACATATAAATGTCATGCTGTATTTAACGCAATGCATCGCTAAAGGCAGTGCAATAATCGTGCAGTATGTAACTATAACAAAGTAAGCAAGCCTTGGGGGTCCCATCTCTGACTAAAACATTTAGTCTAAGTCCTGAATTTTGCTATAGCCATCTCATGCTGTCAATGTACACTACTGTAACAACATACTTGTGCTCTGCTGAGCCTTAAAACAGATTTCATAACCGACTTAGATCTGATCTGTCCTGCATCTGTTTTCTGCTGTTCAGAAGTTAAGCTTCTGCAAGATTTAGTATTTTTTTTAAAAAGTATCTTATGCTCAACAAAGCATTTTTTAATGGAAATTACAGTAAAAACGGTTATATAGTGAAATATTTTTAAATAACAAAATAGCGGATCATTTAGCATTATTACTCCAGTCTTTATTGTGACCTTCAAATGCAAATGAGCATGTGTAATAAATTTGGGGTTAGCATGAGTCCACAACATAACTTTGCTGAAAACTGAGCGTAGACAGCAGGCTACTTGTTATCATTTCAAATATTTTCCTTCCACATACCCAGGTCTAACTAAAACAAATGGCTTCAAATTAGATTAAATGAAGCTAATGACATCGATAGCTCACAAATGAGAGGAGAACAGAGACGCCGTCCAGAACTGCTGAAGTGAGAGGTCAAAGATTTTATAACACTATTGAGTCATTGCATTGAATAAAATACAAAACCCTCAGTAAGACACACTGATGGGGATTTGAACTCTGTCTGGATGGAAAAAGGACACTGTGCTCCGATGAATCATGCACTATCTGACCAAGAACACCAAATAAGATCTATTCTGATTTTATATTGACTATAGTTGTTAGTCAGTAACGGTTGTGAGATCTGTTTGAATGTTACAGTGAGAAGATTGATTCAAGATGATGGAGTATGCAGGTGCGGGGGACTCTTGGGACCCATAACAACAGTGTTTTTCATTTCTTTTTGGGACTACTGTAACTTTGCACAGATTCCTGACACACTGCGGGATGATAGCAAGGAATTCATGTCATAACAACATGCTAAGCCACTGGAAATAGCAAAGGAGCTATGAATGCACCGTCTTCTAAAGGGTAAATCTTCACTGTTTTGTTTTTTGTTAGTTCACTGGACTACAGTGTTAATTTCGTTGACGAATAGTTTTGTCATAATGTTCGTCAACGACATTTTTTTCACCGACGAAAACGAGACGATAACGAATGAAAACTAATTTCAAATGACAAAAACTAGATGCGTACATTGAACCGTATTATAGCATGTTGATCTATATCCTGCGGGACATAAACTAACATACGCTTGCTGCGGGTGTCATAAAACGTTCAAAAATTTCAAAATGTGGGATTAAGAGAAAAGCAGGCATATGGATAAATTTGACAATACAAGAGAGACCTCAATTCAGTCAATTCTGAGCGCAGACACGCACAGAGCGCGTCACACACAGCTCGAATAAATTACTCTTGAATGGAGAATTACACACAAATTTCAAAATGTCCGTTTTGACTAGCGTTCACGTAAAGGTCGATTACGTATTACGTGAATGTAAACAGTAGGGAACATTTATCAGTGCATTGCATTCATTGCATCCGTGTATTCGGTTTTAAAGGGATAGTAGCCTTATTTTTTAAGAATTTTAATTTTACAATACAACAGTATTATGTCCTTACTTTATAACAATATTTTTTTTATTATTATTTTACAGCAAAATTGAGTTTACTGTAGTAATATTTTTGTCTCTCATATTTTAAGTTAAAATAACAACAATTATACTAAAAATAAACTTGAGTTTAATTCCAAAGCGCTGTTTCATAAAAAAAAGTTTACCAAATAAACCAGGTTTATTTCAGTTAGTCTGACTTATTGTCAGTTGATTTGGTTCAACGCAAGTCAGACTAACTACAATAAGCCTGGCATAACTTGTCTTATGAAAAAGATGGCCCTATGTGAACGCAAACTTTGGTTTTGTTAACTTCCACGTGTCTACGTAGATCTGTATCATTTAACACAGATACACAAACACAGTGAATGAACTATGCCAGTCTGAGGCCCTGCAGGCTGAAAGCTAAGCTCCACACACCACTAACATCTAACTGCTGCTTTCCGATCCATTAGTGCAACCAAGACTAACCTTTTCACCAGTATCAAAAACACCACTGCCTTCTACGCCCTTAAAAATCAAGCATCACTTCAACAACAATAATCCGTGACACGTGGAACGGCATGCTTGATATAATTCCTTCCAAAGTCCCTGGCTCGGCCGCCGTCCCCCGCCGGGTCCTGCAGAAACGTTCTCAACATCTCGCACATGTTTTCACTGACAGTCTCAACATTTTCCCATTTCAGGCTGTTGTCCCAACATGCTTTCAATCTACCTTCATTTTCCCCAAAATCTTCAAAAATGAACTTCAATGAATACCACCCATACCAATTCAGTCACCATGAATTGCATTTGGAGGTCAGTTATGGTTCATATAGAGTCTTCGTTTCCAGGAAGGAACTCTATATAACCAGAGGAGGTCTTGGATGAAGAACTACTAAAGAGCCACTATTTAAAGCTGATATGTGCATAAACAAAAAGGATAATGAAGACTAATACCTTCTGACTTGCACAGTAGCTCACAAAACCAACCTCACACCTTCACAAACGAAAGGGTTAAGCTTTCTCTTATTGAATTACTTCAATGGGACCGTCTAATATCCCTGCAGAGGGAAAGAGAAACTCGGGAAGCTCAAGTTTTGAACTCAATAATGTGCCCTCAGAGCATCGTGCAATAAAGTTTATAATTCTTACTAATAAAACGTCGTCAGAGACTTTCCTGTTTTGTCTTCACGTTACTATTAGTGCGCCGTTCACTGTGACTGAAGCGGCTCCTAACTGTGTTTTCTTTACCAGGTAATAATGTGGAACATTCACTCTCTGCTCCTTCATCCTGTAAGGTTTTTACCGTGATAGGAAATACCAGGCATAAACTCTGACCCCCACAGTCTGAATCTTAAATGCCAGCTACTGTGAGCGAATTATGACGATGAACAGAAAGCAATTTCCACTTTTTTTGTATAACCTGAAACTCTAACCCAACCGAAAGTAAAAACAAATCACGGTTCATTTTGTCTAAACCTCTAACCTTCAGTATTAAACATAGTGACTTGTTTGTTTCATGGATGTTCTGGATTAGTGTTGAATGAATTTTAAAAACAATGTGGCTTACCGTTTTTTCCCAGTGAATGAAAAAGCAAGCAATATGAAAATATACACCTAGCCATTTCTACAAACCAAAACATCACAGAGACTTGAGGCTGGTTATACTGACTTTCAGACAACAACAAAACCACCAAAAGTTTTTAGTCACTAAGGGCCAGATTTACTAACAGCTATTAATTTGTCTTTTAGCCTTAAAACAGCACCATCAGGATTTACTAAAGATGCACAGTTACAAATTAGCACTGAAAAGGAGTGGACAGTTATTTTATTCTGTCAATAAATCACCAAAGAAATTTTCACGCCCATCAGCGCTGTTTTGGAATTGCGCTTTCATGCTAATTTGCCCTGCTTAGTAAACCTGGCCCTATCTGTCATTAATATTTTCTCTCTCTACTGCCCTCCATGATGATGAGCAATTAAAGCTGTCTCTTCGACTTACGTTCTTGTTGTAACTCGCTGGTCTAAAATATTGCTCATGAAATTAAACTAAACATCAAATATCTTTGAATTGGCTGTAAACATGTAACATTTTAACATTAGTTTTACATTCAGTATGTGCAATTTGCTTGGGAAACTAAGGGATGTATATATATTCTATATAATTTTTAATTTATTTATTTTAAGCTGAAATACCATACAAATATTAAATGAAAATTTGAAAAACTTGGCAACCAGCTGACAAGGTTAAATTAAAGCAATAAAATTACTAAAACTAAAATTGAAGAAAACACACAAAAATGAATAAAATATGATTAAAGAGAAATACTATGACAAACTAAATTCAAATTAAATGCAAAAATTAAAAAGTGAAGTCAAAATATTATTAATAAAGCAGTATACTGTTATATGTATAATACAAAAATAATTCTAAGCACATAAGACTTTTGCTCATCCACATAGCCCAACTGAAGATATGTTTTTTGTCTGTATATCAAAAATCCATGCGCTCAAAACTTTTACGCATCAAAAAGTATAAAAGGATGTCCTAAAAGCGGTTCAAGTTTTCCAAAGAAACATGACTATGATGAGATTAATAAACACTGATAACTGCATATTAAATGTCAACATGGCACAAACAAACTTGCTTTATGTGTGAGGACAAACTTCGTTCGCTTGTTACTTTTACTACATGTACTTTTCGTATCGCGCAAATTCTGGTTGCATGGAATTTCAAAAGATGCACAAAAATGACATCTTCATTTGTATTTTCAGAAGATGAAAGAAAGTATTTTGGGTTTGAAACGACATGAGGGTGAGTAAATAATAACTTTTATTAAGAATTAGTCTTTCCCACAACATAAGCATCCCTATTTTCAGTCCCCAAAAACATGAAAAAGGTTATATAAAGATCAGAAAAGAGCAAATTAATTAAAAGAATCCAATTCCAGTGCAGTGTAAATAAAGTGGTGAAAAACAGGAAAAGTGAAACTGTGAAAATACGACCGGGCCGCACGCGCACAGACACATGAATAAGCAGGCGAGAGTGGGGCCTCTTCAGGAAGATTAAAAGGCCTTTTTTCCACTCGGCAATGGAGCGCAGGGCTAGAAGGGCCACAGAGACGATCTCATTACAGACTAACACGCAGCAGCTGCCCTCCTCTTACCATTTCTTTTTATTTTCCAGACATTCTCAATGCTTGGTTAAAGTGTTTTAAATCAGACACTTCTCTGGAGGCAATATGATTTATTTTATTGTCCCTCAAGTGTTCCACTGACTGTCTGACCCTCGATGACCTTTTCAGCTCCCCCGTTGCTAAGGCAACACTCTTTGTTCCTGGCCATTACCCCAGGTCTGTGATCCCGGGCGTTTGGAGGACTGTTAATGTAACAACACAAAAACATCTGAGGAAAAATAGCATTAGCTGCTTCTATAAACAATTTTTTCTCTTTTTTTTTTTTTTTTTGGTCTCGTAGATTCTTTTTGGGATAAACAACCCGGCTAGATGCAGAGGAAGTACTTGTGGCTGCTCCAATGAGATGAAATATCATTTTTGGGAGCTGCTAGAGGTGCGGATGAGATACGAGGCGTTAAAAGCCGCAGATATGTTGAATGGGTCAGGTATTTCTGTGTGGGAAATGGCAGCAGGCATAACTTCACTCTCTGAGGGATGAACTGGGATACAGAGGAGATGAAAGTATCTCGCTGGCTGAGTTTCTGCTTATGGTATCCAAAACATTCTTAAAGTCAAAACCGATCCTATGTACTTTCTTAATAAATGTCTCTGGTGTTACAGTGCACTATTCCATCAGTTACGCTAAAAAAAGTTTTTTTCATAGTCTAAATATAATAACTTCCTCTTTCTCAAACTCATTTACTCAACCCATGTCATTGCAACCCATATTATTTCATATTATATTATAAAATACAAGTTTTACAGAAAATCTTTCATCAAACAAATCTGATAAAATAAAGCTCCATAAACATAATTTGCAGTACTTTTTAAAAGTTTGGGGTCAGTAAGATTTGAATGACTTTTAAATAAATCTCTTATGACTGAACGTTTATTTATTTGTTCAAAGCTGCTGTAAACTTTTATAGTCTCAAAGTCAGTAATAATGTGAATATCATTACTCTTTAAAACAACTGTTTTCTGTTTATTTGTAATTTATTCCTACGATTCAAAACTGAATTTTTATCACCCACGTATTACTCCGGTCTTTAGTGTTACATGATCCTTCAGAAATCACTCTAATATGCTGATTTTGTGTTCAAGAACAAAAGTGTCTGCTTAATAATAGTTATTAAGGTGGTTGTTAAGGTATTTGGTAAGATTAGGTATGTAGAATATGCTCACATACAATATGTGCTAATAAACAGCCAATATGTTAATAATATGCATACTAATAAGCAACTAGTTAAAAGTGAGAATTGTTCCCTATACTGAAGTATAACATCTCTGACCTCATAAAAAATGCTATGAAGCAAAATGCAACAGTCTGCAGTCTTAACGCTTTCAAGGTGGAAAAAGTTGCAAGGAGGCCTTTTCACGGTGGACATACTGATCGCATTTACAGTAAATGTCTCTAACACAAAATCATGGTTTCTTTTTCGCTGTATGAGAATGACTAAAGACTTACTCACTGGTCAACATTTCCTATATTAACCACACAATGGAGTCCATTCAGTAAAAATCACAGATATAGGTACTATTCCAAATGATTTTCAACATTACCTAATAAAACTCTAGAGTGTGTCAGAGGGCCGTGATGAAATGAAATTTCAGCGTTCTAGTTTGCTGGGAAGAGTCTTTAGAACAGTCAAAGCTGCTTTGCTGCAGGCCTCAGCACCTTCACAGGAGGTCAGTGAGGTGGAGGACTATCCCAGGGGATGAAACTCAGAGAGTGGACTTTGCTGAGGTAAACATATACACGTTTCAGCTTCTTAGCTTTCTGTGAAGACTGTTTTGTGACCGTTATTTAGCCGAATTAACCCTAAAACAAAACAGGCTGACAAATCATGATTTTTATAACTAGTTTCCTAAAAACTAGTTTTAAGGTAGAAAGGCTTCAAGGAGACACCTTTATAGCTGGCATCATGCTGCTTATAATTAAATGTGTTAAAAGGATAGTTCACTCAAAAATGAAAATTATCTACTGTAGGTGAATATGACTGACTTCTTTCAGATGAATACAAGCACATAATATTAAAAGTCCTGGCTCTTCCAAGTAAATGGGGGTTCAGATTTTGATTTCCATCATAAAAAAGTGCTAATAAAGGCCTATGAAGCAGTCGTAGTGTAAGTGACAGATGTATAAGCACAGTGGAGAGAGCAAAACAAAGCGCTGCTCATGAAGTACAAAACCAAGAATTGTAAAGAAGTGGTTTTCTCTTACTGTAAACAAAACTGGGTTCTTGAGAGACTAGCATATTCTCACTGGAGCTCATGCTAATATGGATATTTTAGTTCACTTCAGAAGGCAGCAATGTGGAGCACTTTTAATGTTGGAAGGACATATTTTTTGGGGCTTCAAAATATCCACACTTCATCCACTGTCATTATAAAGCTTCAAAAAGCCAGGGCATTTTTTACAGTAATATAGCTCAGACTGTATTCTGAATGAAGAAAGTCATATAAACCTAGGATGGCTTCAGGTTGAGTAAATTCTGAGGTCATTTTCATTTTTGGGTGAAATATCCCTTTAAGCACAAAAGCAGGGTTTGTTATTATCTGTGTGCTAATGTGTGGATATGTGCTAACGGAGGACTTGAATAACTCTTGGTCAATGACACAAAGTACACTTAAGAGTCTGGAAATTAGGAAACGGCCAGTATGACCTAAGACATGAAAGTATTCAAAGGAGACAATGACGTACTGTCCCATAATACACGTTTCAACACTTACTTTATACTGCTATTAATTAGATGGAAAATTCACTGCTTGCCCCTTTGGGATTCTCCTGTTATTTTACATTTTTGTGAATTATTTTGCATTTGGTCCATCTTACATCTGAATTCTAAGTCAGTTAGGCATTTTATTCAAAGTTTGAACCTACAACCTTTCAGGTACAAGCCCAGATCTATAACTGCTATGCCACCCACTCTGTGACCTGCTAAAAATTTCATGGCGAGGACATTATAGCACCTCGCCGACAATTGACGTTAGCGGTTCCTGGTTCGACACCAGCTGGTTTAAGGGTCCAATCTGGAGGTTATTTTTCCAGCCTTGTCTTCAGTGGAAACATCCGGAATGTGGCCAGACTGGGCACTGCATCTGGTACCATGGCGGTGGAAAGGGGGCACATTATTCATAATGCTTTCTATTCCATTTAAAGGGATAGTTAATCTAAAAATGACAATTCTGTTAATATTTACTCTCCTTCGTATCATTTCAAACTTGTCTTGTTTTTGTCTGCAGAAGATTATTTCATCATACACCAAAATCAATGGGATCCAAAAGTTTCAAACTCCAAAAAGTACAGTGTAACATTAAACTCCAATTGTTTAATTCTGTTTTCTAAAACAATACGATCACTTTGTACGATAAAAAGAGCAAACATTATTTATTCCCAAATCAAATTATTAATCAATACAAAAGCCTAAAACCAAAATGATCAAATAACAATAACACATCATTGGTGTCGCACAATTAAACATCATTTCACAAGAACCAAGGAGGTCTGATGTTATTGCAGATTCCCTATATCTGATCTGGGATTTGAGAGTGAATAAACACTTACATTTCACACTGTTCATCATATCACTTCTGAAGACTTGGATTAAACCAGTAGTGTTGTATGGATTACTTTTACAATATCCGTATGTCCTTTTAGAACTAGAAACTTTTGGGAATGAAAAAAGTAATCATTTCTAAAGAGTTATTCCCATTTTGTTCCCAAATTTTTGGGGAAAAGTTGAGTGTGACATTGAAGGTCAGTAATTGGTTTAAAGCATAAGATCCCACCCTTCCTGCATAATCACTCTCCAAAGCCACGCCTCCACCAGAACACATGAAAATGTACAGAGCAGACGCGTTGAGAGATGACAGCAATGCTGTCAGATTACCTCATGTTTCAATCACCGGTGAGAAAACATTACAGTACAAATCACTTATTATTACAATAATAACACATTGCATTTGCAAAAGCGTAATGGAGCACACTGATGAGTTATAATGTCTGTGCGAATAGAGCTGTGCAAATACACAGGTTGACAGGAAGGTCGGATGAACATTTTATGGTTCTACGCCTTCCACAGATGTTATAAACACATTTGAACCACTTAACTTATCAATTGCTATCAGGATGTGAAGAGACAATGTTTTTACACCAAATCACCTACCCTTCCTTTAACTATCCTTTTAAGACAAAAGCCAGGAAATTGACACACACGCTAATTCTAAAAGTCTGAAGAGCATGTAGACATTATAAATTATATGGAGGCTTGCATGTCCTTTTTCCAGCAGCAGTAGTTCTGCAACATAAAGTGCTATGACTTCCCATGCCGTTCGTGATTTGTCAGGGTCTGCTGATAGCCTTTGGAAGAGCTTCCTGAGAATCCACCTTAAACTTTTCTTCTGGAACCGCTTTTTTTTTCAACTGGAGAAGAGTGAAGTCTTTGCAGTTTGTGTCATGGGTTATAAAGATTTCCATTGCCCTTCTACGTGATTCGAAGTAGAAAGCAGGGAACTTGCAGCACCCCACATTGAAATTTAACTGCATTCGGAGAGCTGATGGTTTCTCCAGATGGAATGTTCATATGAGAACCTGTGAGAGATTTACACCGAAGTAAATCTAAACACTATTACAAATGACCAATACAGAACAAGGGGTAACCCGATGCTGCTACTTGCACCCAACACAGGAAAAGTGCTGGCGTGTTGTTAGATAATACATGGAAACATGTAGCTCACGATAATATGTGGTTTTATGAAACAGATGAACCTGATCTCTGTGCGCCGGTGATGAAAGCAATGCAAATTTTGACAGTATTACTGTGTATTCAGTCTTTCTAATGGCGACTTTCCAAATGCAGTGCCAATGTTCCGGGGAACTAGGATTGGAGAAAGCGTTTCACATTTGTCTGCAGCAAACGAACTCCAGCTGAACGGCAATCAAGGGGAGCGTGCAGAACCATCTTTAAAAGTCCAAGAGGGACAAGCTGTGCCATTTCTGCTCCGACCGCACAGAAATCAAGCGGGCACGTTCGCCGACAGGACGTCCAGCACTTAACGCGCATGGTGTGTGGCGCGATCCTCGCCCGCAGATGTGTTTGTGTTGGGCCTGAGACTTGCATGCTTTGGTTTGCCTTTCTTCTCTTATGCCATTGTGTGATGGGGAAGCTCCAGTCGGTGCAATGCGATGAGATTACGCATGGACTCTTTTAAGCATGTCTTACCGCAAAGCGGTTGATCTGATACTCCCCGTGATGGTAGGTTTGGAGGCCACTTTGTTTGGGGTTAACGTAACACTCTCTTCCCGGCAAAAAGAGCGTTGCAAGCCAATCGTTTGAGCTCAGCAGAAGTGAGTCACTAGTTCATTATGGGAAGCCCACTTCTGGTCTTTCGAGTTCCAGAAACCTGCCACTGCGATACAAATTTACTGGATTCACTGTTGAACAAATGGAGCTTTCGACACCAGACCACATCTTACATTAAGAGATGGATCACAATGGTCAACTAGATGTTAAATTAGTGCTTATTATCTATAAGTTACTGACAGTGTTCTTAGCTTTAGATGTTACTGTAGTTAAAACCTTCTTGAAAAAGTTGTGTCTTTAAATTAAAGTCCAAGCTGATCTTATTGCTGAAGATGCGCTGGTTTATCAGCTGCCAAAATGCCTGAAAACTTTTAGATTTTGGCTAAAAGAGGCTGAAAATCTTGGCTAAAAATGTGCACAGACACTGTTTAACATCTAATGATGAAATCTTTGGCTTAGAGAATAAGCAGCACACCCATGAAACAATCCAGGACTAATTGGATCGAATGTAAATGACTAAGGATGGCACATTCAAAACCAAACATCTGCACATCACAGACTTTTTTTTCTTCTGGGATAACACTTTGATTAAATTTTATATTAATTTTAAGAACGTGCATAATTTCACAGTTTTTTGCATCTAGACCAGTGGACCAAGGTACATTTTTATAATTGTGTATAAATGTGGAATAAAATAATCATAATAAAATATAATTTTATCCATGAATAATATTATACTATTATAGTTACACTATTATAATATACAATCAAATAAAATATCTTTTTGCTGTTCCATAGAAGACTATTTTAAAGTAAATGTTAATTGTAATATATACCTAAATCACAGCTAATATAGAAAATGAATAGCTATAAAATAACTTATTTTGTTATTGTTATTTTATCATTTAAAAATGACAATTTCAGTTTTCACTCGAGTGTGTCCAGAACTTTCATTCCAGTAGCATTATGAAACTGATTGCATAATACAGAATTATGGCAAAACAAGTCTCTGATTCTAAACGGGTCCCAGTGCTCAACAAGGATAGTAAACACTTACCGAATCCAGAAACTCACAAGAGAGACAAGATATAACAAAAATCACAAACGCCAGACATAATGAAGTAATATTCTCAATAGGACAGAATGAAGAGAATAGCAGGTGTGCACAATAAAGAAGGGAAGGACTCTTTTTGGAGTGCCGCCCAATCGGTAGTGGTCATTGTTACAACCTATCTTCTGGAAAAAGCAAACTCCTATAGGGACTCGGGGAAAAGGAATCACAAATTGCTGTGGTTTGGGAATCACTCCAGCATCTACAGATTTCCATGGAAGGAGCGGGAGATGAAATTTCACAATGATTTTACTATTGTCCATTCACTTTTGAGGGGAGTTCATTATTGTATAATTCATGTAAACAGTTCCTAGTTCATAGTCTGAGAAGACAATCATGGGATTGTTTGACTTCTGAAAAGTTTCCAGGGCCTGTAAGGGTCATGTTGGTGGGCCTTTCAAATGAGGCTAATTGTATAGAACGGAAACTATAAATATTTACATCTTACTTTCATCTAAGCTCAAAAGGTGTCAAATTTAACAGCCAATACATAAAGGCCTATGAGAAGTTACGCCAGGGTAGGTGTGAAGGTTTAACTGGCTCTTGTATCTATATGGCCAAATGCCAGTGTGTGAGGTGACTGGCAGCAGGAGGAAGTTGGCGTATCTCCAGCCTATAACATGAACAGCTGGCTGTGCTCCAATACAGCTGGGAAGGAAAACGAGTCAAATGGTACCGTAACCTGGGTCACCAGTGGCCAACACAACCTGCTGAAAGATTATCAACACGTGCCCGGGCACCGCGGTTTCCTGTTTGATACACACCATTTCCCATTTCTCTTGAACTCTTTCCACTGGACTCAAATTAGCATTTCTTCTATACACGATATGGAGTGATGCAGGGATGCTATATTTTTGTAGGCCAACCTAGAAGTTCCCAGGACAAAAAGCCAATAGGATTTTTCCATTAGCTACAGCTTACTGCAGAAAATAAGCTCTGTGACCAACTAAAGTATATGTGAATGTAACTTAGATAGATAGATAGATAGATAGATAGATAGATACAATCGATAGATAGATAGATAGATAGATAGATAGATAGATAGAAGGAATGGATGGATGGATGGATGGATGGATGTATAGACAGCCAGACAGACAGATCCATAGATAGATAGATAGATACATGGAAGAATGGATGGATGTATAGATAGATAGATAGATGGAAGAACAGATGGATGATGTATAGATAGATAGAAGAATTCATGGAGGGATAGATAGATAGATAGATAGATAGATGGAAAAACAACCCTTTCAAGCCATAAATAAATAAATATTGTGAAGTATATCAAATTTTTTGTCATACCTACACCATTCTACCCACAATAATATTTGCCATTGGAAATGCGCAGATGGCCTTGTGCCACTGTGGAAAAAGAAACCATACTGGTTTCTCTCCTCAAGCCAGAGCACTTCTCCAATAATTTAAGATGTTTCCCCTCATTTTGAGTCTGCTCTGCATACCTTTCAAAAGCAATAAGTCAAAAACAACGTAGCACACGCTCGGCAGCCACCCCAAGACATAAGCAGATAATTACACAGCATCTCATATAGCCTGACCATCTGAAGCACCGTGATTACTGTACAGGAAATATACACACCACTCCATGACACAGACGTCAGCCAACGCGCTGCAAACGAAAGAACAGAAACATAGTACCACGCGGGAACTAGTATGCTAGTGGACGTTTACAGCATCATAATCAAGGCAATTTGTCATCATAAATCATAAAGGGTGGCCAGGGCTTCAGATTGAAAGCACATCATTTCATCTACAACTGCAAATGTGGAAACTTTGGAAACGCACCAGCTTCTGATCAAAGCACAAGGATTTATGTAAGGCCATTGGAGCTGAGCTGATCTGAAATGAATGCAAATACAAATAGTTAAAAACTTCCAGACAATTCAGTCAAGTAAACAGCTGTTTACGTAAACACAAACTTATGGCATTAAAAATGTGGTCTTTTCACAAGCGATTTGTCTGTTTAAGGTAAAAAACAAAAAGTAAAAAGTTGACAGTCTGAATGAAAATGCAAATTCACTCTCTGACAGTAGGTGGCGCTTATGAAAAAGCAAATACAATGATCCACAAAGGTATGTAACTTTTCACGCAACTTTCTGACACCTGTTTGTCACAGAGAAGTAAAACAGAATTTACTTTTTCGGGTTACACTTGTTGATAGTCCACTTTAGACATTCTGCTAACTATAAGTAACTTTGTAACTACATGTCAACTACATGTCTACTCATTCTCATTCATTTGCAACTACATGTCTGCTAGCTCTCAGACTAGACTTAGGGTAGGTTTAGGGTTAGTAGAATAAATGACATACACTTGCAGTTTCTCTCATAGAATCCTTTGTTATTCACTGTTGCTTAACAAACTAGTCTGTTCATGAGCGCCACCAAGTTAATATAAAACCTTGAGTGTTACGCCTAATGTTCTGGTAGTTTTGACCCAATAAAGATTTCCACAATGTATAACAATTTTCCCCTCTAAAAATTATTATAATTTTTTCTAATGATCCTGATTAAAATGAACAGCCTCCAAAAATTGTTTATACATTTCTTGACATGGTATATTATTACCAAATATTAGATTTTATCAGCTTGTTTTCTTTCAATTTGCATAGGTTTTATATTAGTTTTTTGGATCTGACTGATCATAAGCCTTTTAGATTTGATTTTATGCAGCTTTTATGTTTTTTGAATGAACATTACCAATATTGTCCACAAATAACTTTTTCTTTTCACTCAAAAACTGTAGTTCGTAAGCCATTATTACCAATATTAACTCTGATATAAACACAGCATATGACAAAGTTACAAAAAGCTACAAAAAGAAATTAAAAGAGCACTAGTTTCACAAAAGATTGAATCCACAATTTGGTGATAATATAACAATGAAAAGACTTACAGTATAAGCACATGTTTGTGTTTCATTCAACTCAAAATGTGTGTTGCACTAAATAATTTTCTCTGTGTGAACAGGTCTTAATCTGGTAATAATTCATAAGCTACAATTCATCATAGTAGGATTTGTTTATTATCAGGCATCTGCCTTCTGGGCAGTTTATTAATAAAATTATATATA
>JAUCMR010000062.1:15323938-15343861 GCA_032357425.1 Enteromius argenteus
CTAGCTTCATTAAAGCAGTAGGAAAATGTCTTTACTTACTTTAATTACTTCTGCTCCGTTTTCAAAGAAAACCTGTCTTGAAAATTTCTCAAAACAGCTGCAACAGCAGAGTCGAACAATTGTTGCTGCTCGGTACACGGCATGTTTGAAAGCCGGTATCGATTCCGGTCACAGAACTACTGCGTCATCGCGTTACACCCGCCTCTGTCATGCCGGGAGGTGGGGAACTCGTTTCTCATTGGTTCCCATTTTTTTGGGAAACAGAAATGCTCTAAAACGGCAGCTTGGCCAGACTGACTTTGCTCGTGAAATAGAATGTAGCGTCACAGGAAGTATGGGCGGGCCCAGGCTAACTATTTATGGCAAAATGAATGTTTGGAAATGTAAACTGATATTTCCTACACATTACAGCAAAGCATAGAAATAACTTGACATATTTAGCTGCTGAAAAGACAATTGTTCTAATAATATTGTCCATCAGTGTTTAACAATTTTACACCTTAACACTGTTTTAAACTTGGCTTAGGGTAAAAGTTTACTGAAATGTATTGTGTCATACTCCTGTGTTAAATTATTTAGTACATGTATAATTCATGTACATTTTGGTTTTTATAGAACACTGTAGAGAGTATGGCTCAGGCTCTTGTTAGTGCCATATCTAGGGAGTTGTCATCAGGACACAGCACCCCTGTGTCAACACCTCCACATGCCTCTCTCAGCACCATTACTTCCTCTAGCAACAGCACAGTCCAGCCTGTGAACACCATCACTGAAACTTCTGCCAGAGTGAACCAGACGTTAAAGAGGTAGAATTATAACAAGTTATTTAAAGTTTTGTTCGTGTTTTGTACAATTCTGACAATATAACATTGGAATTTTAATGTAATGCCTCATTCTCTGTACCCGATGTCACTTTCGAATGCCATTTCATACTTCTGAATGCATTTTCTTAAGACAGTTTCCAAACATGTTTTGTTCAAAAACTGAAGCAAAGAGAGGAAAAGAGCGGTTTACCCAGGCAGCACCGGCTATCAAATTTACAAACCTCACAGTTTGTGTTCTTCCTTCACCTACAACTCCAACCCCGAAGCCTACTGTAGAGCTGGATTTGGCTCAGGCGGGGTTAGGGAAAAAAGTGGTGACAATAGCAGAGGACAGCAAACTTGATGATGTATTATCTATTTCTAGATAGTAACACTTATGGAGGAAGACTTCCCCAAACTTCGTCCTCTACAAGGACGTTGGATGTTGTCTAAAGCAACTGGTAAATATTGGGATTTTGAGCCAGTTTGAAGAGCTCGTTCACTAAAGTTAAGATTATCTGCCAATTAGGATCCATTCATTACTTACATACAAATTCTGTTGCAGAAGGAAGTGGCCAGAGAAGAATGATGCTGATCTCCGTGGACACAGAGGGTTACCAAGTCATTGTGTATTTAAAGCTGCAGTCTGTAACTTCTGGCAATCTATCGGTTAATAAACAGAACTCCATGCATCTTGCGGTAAGAACATTGTAGCCAGAGCTACTTCTCTCTTGTTTATTTCTGTGACGAGTCACACAGTGTGTTACTCCACAGTGACATGACCCAAACTAGTATAAAAATTCTGCAGACGCCAGTTGAACATAGGGCTGGGCGGTATACCTTTTCATACCGAATACCGGTGTTTTTTCTTTTTTATGATATTCATTTTTCATATACCCCAATACCGGTGAGTGTGTGCATACAAAGCGTCGGGAACACAGCGGTGGAACGTCCTGCCGCAGGACATTGTTTTGCAGGCTGTATGCGCCTGCATGAGAGCGGTGGAAGCATGGCCTGTGTGTGTTGAGCGGTGAACAGCATGGACGAAAAAAATGTCACAGACAGAGAGGAACTTTTTCCGAAAAGAGGAGCCATGTCGGTTGTGTGGAAATACTTTGGCTTTAAAAAATGTGACGTTGATCAAACAACCATCATATGTAAATGTTGTCGGGCTAAAGTTGTAGCCGTAGGAGGCAACGCAAGCAATTTGCTTCACCACCTCCGCCTCAAACATGTCCTGGAATTTGAAGAATGCATGAAAGTAATGCTGCGTTCACAGCAGATGCGAATGAAGCGTTAAGTGCGAGTGATTTACTTGTTAAGTCAATGCAAAGACGCGATTAGACATCCTGCGCTGCGAATAAGTTGAAAAATCTGAACTTTGGCTAAAATGCGTGCTGCGTTAACCAATCAGTAGCTTCCTCTAGTAGTGACGTGATTACTAGCAAACGGAAGCGAATTTCATGCGCGAATGATGCGAGTAAAATCAAAATGTTCAAGCGTCCAACTACGCGCGAATAGCACTCTAATGGAGCTTGAGGGCACACATTACAATTATATCTAGTCATCAACTATATTTTTGTCCTGTTGTTTTATGTTCAAGGCTTTTTTTATGTAAATGCAGACATCAAATAGACGTCTTAGAGATGTACGTGTGCTATTAGGGTGAAAGCAATAATTATTCACCATAATGCATGATGTGATGACAAATTCAAGTGCACAGCTTCTGCTAATTAATTTTTAACTTGTTTAGTTATATAATTTCGGCTATTATTTGAGTTAAAGAACAACAACAATGAACTTCAGGTAATCAAAAAATGGTTTTATTTTTTATTACTTTTGATTTATTTATTATTTTTATTAATTAGCCTATAACATACAGTACATCATAGTCTCAGATTTACTTTTCCTTCAGGAAATGGACAGACAAATATATATAGCAACACAGAAACAAACAATAGACGATAGAAATGGCAAAAATTAATCCAAGTGTTGAACAAAGTAGTAACATTAGGACAAAACATAATACTTGATGATAATCGCTAGTTTACTGAGTGAAAGGCGTTGCTTAGCAGTGAAACATAACCCAGATAGCACACGTACGTCTGCAAGATGTCTGTTAAAGATCTCTTGATCTGGGAAGCATCTGCTGTCTACAAACCTTTGGCAGATGTCTTTCAGATGTCAATTTTACATAAATTCTAAATCATAAACATCTTAAAGACATCTAATAGACGTCTATTTGACATCTAAAAGGAGATAAGCAAACAACCTAAATAATACATCTTGCAGATGTACATGCAGATGTCAAATAGACGTCTCCTAGATCTACATGTGCTATCAGGGAGGGGACTGTAAATGACACCATTTTAGTAAAAGCCAATGACTAGGAGACTTGAATGTTTTATAGAAAATTCGAATTTACATTTGAATTACAGCAACGGGTTAAATTTACCCCATGGCAATTCTAGTGTTAAAACTGTTCACACAGTCTGCATTACCAACATGAATCTTGACCAAACAGTTGACTCAACAGTTGACCAAACAAAACACTTCAAGGTTAGTTCACCCAAAAATGAAATTATTTCATTATTTACCTACCCTCATGTCATGATTTTTAACAAAATTTGGGCTTACGGTCATTTCTACAGAAAACTTGGAATTTATCAATATGGATGTGAGCGGTGGCTACGATCAAATCTCACGTCTGCTCTCAGCTCATGTACGCAAGTTTTGGAGTCACCTGAACTCTTTTTGGCCGGCTTTTGTTTTTTCGTGTCGTAAACTCTAGGGGCGAGGCTTCTAAACTGGGGTGTTTTTAGGGGCTTGATATTTAAATAACGACTGTTTTCATCTGCCACATTTATCAACGTGCGATGAGATTGGAGGCATACGAATGTTTTATGAATCTTGTACGCTGATTTGCGCTTATTTCTACTTTGATTGATAAATGAGGCCCATTGTGTTAAGTTCCCTGTAAATATTGTGAATGCACATTTGATTTTGACTTTTTATTGTTGCCTGTCTCACTTCCAGATCTCACATAGTACAATCGGACTCCATTTTAACAACTGTAAACTTCAATCAATCAATCACTTTTATTTATATATATTTGAGCCTTTGAAATTTGCTGTGCGCAAATCATGTCAACAATGTCCTTAAGCTGCAAAATTAACTGCCACACATCATCTTGGTGGTCCTGCACTTTGTCACCAATTATCAGAGGCAGCAATTTTAAGAAGTTACAATTTTGGACAGCATGTTCACTCAGTTTCAGTGGTTGAGGACTTGCCTCACAAGGTTTGGAGGAAGCATCTGTTGTCTTGTATTTGAACTGAGTTATTCGCCTGTTCAAAATTTTGTATGTAAACCATCTCTTCCTTTTGACGAAATACTTGAGGTAGAGAGTGATATCATACGAGAGGACACCCTCGAAAATGTCATGACCGAGACAGGGGGGCATGCCAGGTGAACAAACATCAAAGTTTTGTAGTGTATTGAATACTGACCTAAACTTTATCCCTTGTACTTGTGAAGCATCACCTGTCTCCAGCTGTTCAACTGCAGATCTGTACGTTTCTGGCGTCCGTTCCAATCCACAGATGTTAGGGTCAGCACCTTGAAATTCAGTTCGAGAAATCAGACAATATCTGCAAAAGTACTCAGATGAACTAAAATTTTCTGTGAAACCACCAACGGTGTGTGAACCAAGGTTGTCGCCAACAATGCAGTAGAGAGCCCCTTTTACAATTTCATTTCCCACTGATAACCCATTCTTCTCCAGTTCTTTTAGATCATTGAACAATTCTTGGCCAAAGTCTTTAAAGTCTTTCTCTCTACACAACAAAACCAGCTGCATGTGGTCAACATTTGACCATACATGAGGGGGCATGTTAAGTAGACAGAAGTACACAGCCAAAATCTTGTGCTTTCTTTCTATCTTGTGCGGAGCCCAATGGGTTAACAACTTCGAATGCATCCTGGTATAAAACTAGCTTCAAACTATTTGGATTTTCCTAAAAAAATGTGTTCGACATAAACACTTTATCATCTGAAACTGACATATCTTTTAGAAGCAAGTTTAGATGGTTCAAAGTATAAGTCTGTCCCAACTCATGCATATTTTGAATCTCTTCAACAATGTTTTGAATTGTAGACACTGGAAGGAGATGCTGTGCCTGTAGTTTCATGTAAAACATGCATATATTTCTCAAATACATGTCACTGAAATTAGACGCATCTCCCATAGTTTCATCGATATCTGACACACTGACAGGTTCCTGTATTGCAGCAGGGGGACTGACATCGTGTGTATCGTGGATTGGCGCACAAATCACATTTTCTGACCAATGTCGGTGTTTTCTGGACATGTGAGAGGTAAACGCATCCTCTGATTGGGCAAGACACCTGACGGCCTTCTGTGATGTGCTCTTTTAAATGATCAATCAGAGGTTTGGCGAAAAAGCAAGACGGTGCATTTTAATGCCGTCAAGGTCACATCCTGAATAACGCTAACAGTTGGTATACTGTTGTGTTGGCGATAGAAGTGCGACTTTAGAGCTGTATAGCCTGAAAACATATGCTTGCAACTTGCACCAACACATTTAAAAATAACTCTAGGTTCGTTGCGATGCAATCTACAATAGCAAACATATGATTTTACTGATTGAACGTTTTCCCCGCAGATGTTACATGAATACATCTTAACGTTAAACAGTAAAATATGACGAGATTAGCAACTGTGCACACGGGAACAACGCCATTAACGTTAACGTTAGCGAACTAAGAGACTAAATGCAGCTGCTTCATAATAGTCATCAAACAACACGGCTAAATATAACATTATTTCAACGATAACCAGATTTTTTTTTATTTATGTTGCTTACCAAGATAACTGAAGACAGAGTTCACTTCTGGCTGAGGTAAATTCTTAAAAATCCCGAGAGTGATGAAGCTCTTCTGTTGACGATCGTTTACTTAAACTGTTGAAATCTGCACCAAAACTTAACCACTCCGGTCTTTCTACCGCCGGTTAGAGTGCGTGGTAGCAGAGTCTGCAGAGACGTTTGGTGGTGGTTTGATCTGTAAAAAAAATACAGAGGCAACTTAGAATGCTATTTGAAAACCGGGAGCGGATTGGTCACTCAAGAAAAGTGGCGGGACTTAAAAGATACATTTGGATGCCTATTTGAAAATCATCACATTAATGTCAAACAATGCACATCCCCGAACAGTACAGGTGAAATAAAAGTTTGGCGCTGCTTTATCATGAGTTTACAATTACATTAGCTTCTTTTGCATTTTAACATTTGCAAGTCAAAAATCATTATTTTTAAAATCAGTGATTTTTTTTTCTACTGCAGGCAAGACAAGATCAAGATCACAGAATCCTGTTTTCATTTATTTTACTAAAAAATCCATGAAACAAATTAATTATAATTTATTAAAGTTAACCCTCGTGCTGTGTTCCAGCAGAGACGTTTTAGTCAAACTTGGCTGTTTTAAAAGTTTTTATCTCTGGAAAACGTTATTAACTTAATCAGATTGACCTATGATTCCATGACTTTGTCCACAAAGAAAGATACACACTAAATAAATTTTATTATTTTACATAATTTGTTTTTTTGTTTTCAACTGTATAACACTCTAAGTGTACCGGTCAGAAACGACCAAAATGGGGGAGACAACGTGCAAAAACTCTTTAGCCATTAGCACACATACCTATTCTTCCTGAAATAAGGTATCATTTTATACTGTAAATGCAAAAAGTACACTTCAGCAAAGTCTTTATTTATGCAAAATAATGCTGTTAATTTATCTTTTTTTGACTTAACAGTATTTTTCCATTAATTTGACCCCTTTTGTATTTTCACAGAAAAAAATTGTGTTTTTTACATATTAAAACAGTAGAAATTAAAGTTATGTAGAGTTACATATGTTTACAATAATTTAGTGTATTTACTACGGTGATATACTGTTTTACATTATACGGTCTTCAGCTGTTGTAATTTGACAGCTATTTACTGTAATTTCTACGGACTTTTTTTACAGTGTAGCCAAATAAGTTGAATGGAATAATAAGCCAAAGAGAGGTTCTGAAAAAATACTGTATTGACATTTGTCTAAAGACATATGAATACAAATTTGAATAGTTTCTAGTAATAAATACAAACATCTTTTTAAGGGGAAGTGATAATTTTTTCTTTTTCCGCAAGAAGAAATGGCGCCCTGGATGTCAGTGGATGGCGCGCATACGAACGTGGGACCCTCAGCTTTCACGATTTGAAATGGCTCAAATCCACTTTATATTAAGTTTTAATTAGTCAATAAATACCATCCAAGACTGCTATTATGAATGTGGAACACGTCAGGGTTTATAACAAGGTATTTTTAATGTGTCACGAAAGGCTTCAGAGGGTGGGCTACAGTACCTAGGTGTTCTCTAGTTTAGAACGGTGACCACTTCACCTTACTCTCACCTCAACATCATGCACACGTCCTGGAAATACGAGTTATAGAGATTTTAGAAAGAAGCACTATAAGAAACCATATATATATATATATATATGTATCTTTTCTGTAATTTACTGTCAGCTATACAAGCTCGAAGTTAACTTCAGTAACAATATCTAGCTAACAGTACCATTAACTAATCATTCAAATTCAGTCAGTTGAATTTACAGCTTCTAAAGGTCTGCAGATGTCTTCTTCTGGAGCAGACCTCAGCACCTTAATATCATCACTCCTAAAAATTCCCCCTCACTTCCCTTAACACAACCTGCATGGAGAGGGAGAGACAGAGTTTTTAAGAGTGATGATATTACTGCGCCAAGGTCAAAGTGCTGTGAAGTGCTCTTCCACCATACATTATAGTTATCTTTTTTAACCTCTTAAAACATTGCCACGTTTTATTTTGTGTCACCATACTAACTCGTGTAACTAGTCATACAACCGTCTTTAAACATGGAAGTGTTTGGTGGCTTCTAAATTCATCCCTATTTGGATCTTAATGAATGAATGGAGCTAAGCTAAATGTTAACATAGTGGCACCACGCGCTAGAGCGATTTAAGTGCATGCACTAAGAAGGGAGAGATATGTTGAGGGAAGAACATAGTGGAATATGGAAAAACAGTGGCGTTTTCCTTTTTAAGAGATAAGAGAAACATCCTAAATGTGCAGAGCAGGAGTGGAACTGAAAACCACTGCTTTAGACAACCCAGTCTGCAGAACCTCCGTGTCCATCACCCCACGGATTATGCCCTTTTACAGAGAGTAAAATGAAATTATTTAACGAATGGGAAATGTTATAATTTTCAGTTTTCAGTTTCAGGCTAAACAAAGCCGTTGCTTACCTTGTCCCACTGCAATGTGATCTCCCCCCCGAAATGGGAATAATCAAAAGGTAAGCTGTATCAGTTACTTGTTGGTGTGCTATGTCTGTGGTTTCCCTTATATTCTCTGTGTGATTTGCATTTAAGGATGGCAGTGCAAGAGACGGGAAGACTTTGCAGCAAACCAGATGTGAAAAAAAAAAATCACAAATACTTTTTCCACAGTGCTTGAGTACACTTAAAAAGAAATTCTACTTTCTTGAGTATAATTAAATTTTGGTTATTTTAATTTTACTTGAGTAATGTAAAACTGAAGTATTAAACTTTGTACTTTTGGTGAAAAATAAATTTAGCAAAGTACCAAAAAAAAAAAAAAAAAAAAAAAAAAAGGGCTGACGGAGAAGAGAACAGAGCGAGCCGCTGTGTTTAATTGGGCACTTTTCAAACTTTTGGGGCGGAACCCCGCGCTTCAGCCAATAACATACAGGTCTGACACGGGTGCCAAACCAATCAAAACTTCCAGCTCAGCTGCGGGGGCGGGCCGTTTAAACCAGCGTTGTCATTTTGAATTGGCAGAGCTATGCAACATTTTAAATAGTAATTTTATCAGCTCCCGAAATGGATAATACACCGTTGATGTTACGCAGCAGTAAATACAAACCCAGTCGATAAAAGGACGCGGTTATTGCATGCATGGAGCGAGAACAATGTAAGTTTCTAAAATACAAGCACACAGTTCAGTTGAATGTCTACTGTGCAGTTAAACAAAATGTACGAAGCTAAAATAACCTCAACAGTAACAACAAGACTGAAATAAGACTGCGTGTGTTAATACGTGCCTCTGGCTATTAGTTCAACCATGATTGATCTGTCAATAGGATGCATTTAAATCGGGGTTTTTTTCTGTGTGCGTGCTTTAGATGTTTGAGCACATGGGCTAAGAAACAAGATAACGTTAGCATGTTTATGCCCGATCTGGCTATATATTCATCCAAAACAAGACGATATGAACACCACGAAGCGTTAAACACTTTCATTTATACTCGAAAGTGTAAAAAAAAAAGCCTAGTGGAAGTTATATAATAATTACAACATGCAGGAAATACCTTATATATACCGAATATGGACAAAGACATTCCACTATGACTGTAGCTAAAAAAATGTTTAAACTTAGGTCATTTCCATAATAGATATAATGCAGTGCTAATTCAGGGTAACACTTATTTACAGTATAGAAACTATTTTGCCTTATGTGTTTTTATAACCAATCCTATGTCAAGGAAAATACAGAAGAAAAAAAAATAATAGAAGAAAAATGATTGGTTATTGTCCAGCAGTGTATTTGATTTCTTAGCCAATTTAAAGACATCAGAAAAAGTAAAATCTGTCAATTAAACATAATTCAAAAGTATTTCGGAAATGATGGCTACACCCCATGTGTGCAGTACAGAAAACGGCACGAGTCGTCTTTGTTTAAAGTCATATTAAAATGCATATAAAGGAATCTTAATTTTAATTTTATAACAAGTATATGATCCCTGACCTGCATACTATTCCAGAATTGTAATAGCCTATATTTTGGATTCCCAAGCCTAGGTATTGGTTAACATGTTAAAAAAAAATGCTTTTTTTTTGTCCTACTGAAAATGTGCCTGGAGTCCACCTTTGTTTTTATAACAAACTACACTTTTAATGTGATTTTGAATAATTTGAGTCAAGAAGACCGTTTTCTCTGCTGCACACAACTGCAAGTGTTTGATTTCTGTTCACATTTAGCTAACTATGAAATGTTCTGCAATAAGGTGATATCTAAGATTTATCCATGTATGTATTTAGTTTTACCTGATTAGAATTCGAATGATGCCTAACCTTACTAATACCCCACATTATTACCTATATGAATAGGTAGTAGGCTATGTTTACGCCATGAGACTAATATTTAGTTTTGCTCCAAATTCGCTATATCCCGACGACGTTTTAGTGCCACCAAAAAAAAAAAAAATCTAAAACTACAAGTTTAAAGTCGTATTATTTTGAGAATAAAGTCGAAATACAATGAAATTAAAATCTAAATGTTACGAGAATAAAGTCGGCCTAGATAGGGAGCACCCAGAGATATTCCAAACTCTCTGCTTTCAAAATCTGCCAGTTTTATAGCGAAATACAAACAATATAACATGTAGGGCTGGGCGATTTGGCCTAAAATCAAAAGCTCGATTAATTGAACATTTGAACTCGATTACGATTAATGAACGATTATTTTATTTATTTTTTTGCCCTCATAGTTCGCTGACAAGTTTTGTACAGTAAATATGCTCACATATTACAAGTGAGAGATTTTTGAATGAAGGGTGCATTACTTGATTTTAAAATAATTGAAGGAAACACACTATCTAATATCTATGATTATTTATTAAACATCAATGTTGAACAACTGAAATTAAAGCACGCATTGCCTAAAACGAACAGTCACTTTGTTGTATTATAAAAAAAGTAAAAATAAATATGCAAAGCAGGCTTGTACTGCAGCAGGCTATAGACAAACATCTTATTTCTGTCGTATTTTCCAGCGTTCTTCTCCGAACACTGTGTGCTTTGATTTATGTCATTGCCAGCATACTTTGTTATGCGACTGTCTATATTATAGTTTACACAATAAACTTGAGCAAAGTTTTCAATATGTGTATATAAAAAAAAATATATTTTTTCATATGGTGAGTGTGAAACACGAAACACATCAATTACACGATTTTATGATAAAATTTGTTACTTTTCATGTTAATCGAGTCAGTTTTGATGAAGAACAATGCAGTGTCACTTTAATTCAGCGTAAGCGGCGCAGCAAAAATAGACTTGGCGCCGAAATGATCACGGCACTGCCGCTTCTGCTCTGCTCCTGCTACGAGCTGCTGCGCCGCCCCTGCGTGCGGTGTGAAAGCTCTCATCCGTTAACATGGGCACCTAAAAAAATATGCGCTGCTTACGCCCTGCTGACGCGTGCAGTGTGAAACCGGCGTAAAACCGGCGTTCAGAGTTCTCCATGCTCGACATGTCGGCTGGTGTGTTTCGTTAAGGTTGGAGCTAAACTCTGCAGGACGTTGGCCCTTCATGAACTTAGTTGGACATTCAACACTGTAGAGAAGTTCTGGAAAGGTTTGAGAAACCTGACATAGAGTTCAAGGTGTTGCATTGGCCTCCAAATTCCCCAAATCTGGTGGGATGTGGTGGACCAACAAATTCAACCCATGAAATTCACTTTGCAACTTGCAGGACATGAATATACTGCTTTTTGAGGCAATATAAAGGAGGTCTTGTGGAGTCAGGTTAACTGAATGGAAGCTCTCAATGTTAAAGTTTCTAATTTAGTACAAACCAATTTTACTTAATACTTCAAGAACATCAACAAAAGCAGTTCAAATCATTGCTGCCAAGCAACCTCAGTAAAAACAGTGCGAGTAGTATGGCATTATGCCAATGTGAACATTCCTTTATCTCTTTTTGTGTCTTTTTTCCTTGCTGTCTTTTTAAAGACTTTGGCAGCAGCGTTGCTGGACATGGTCAGGCTCAACTTCAGATACATATCAGCTCTCTGCTAATAAACCTTTAAAAGCTTTAAGGATTTAATGCTTACGTGAATGTTCACCCCAAACCCTCTATCACTCATACAGTCCCACAGACTCTTATGTCACCAAAGACACTAACAACTGTTGCAGATGGCGGGCAATCAATCATAACATGACGGCAAACTATTTCAGGAAGGCACAGCACTTCTGTAGACTTTCATGATGACTTTCCCACATAAATTCAAACATAAGGGTTTAAGATTCTGGTCTGACAGCAGTGCTCTTTTAGCAGGTATGGACTGAAAACTTGGCGCCAAGATGAATTACATCAGAAGGCACCAGAATTACATTGTTTCAGCATTTCAGAGGGGACAAAAAGCAGAGACTCTGTTCTTTTTTTGATATATATGTTCATATATGTAGAGGAGAAAATATTCTGATATAGGTTTCACCATCAAATGTAGGTGAAAGTCAACAAAAACGCTGGTGGTGGCTGGCAACTTTTAAAAAAAATCCTGCTGGGGAAAGAGTTAATATAATCAACATTACATACTGTACAGTTTTGTCAAATATAACATTTTGGCAAAGGAACACAGTAGTCAGTCTCTAAAGGCCATGTCGTGACTAGTGATTTAGACTAGTGTTATGAGGTAGACTAGAACTGAAAATTAACGAGAGAACAATCTGTGCCACAGACAGGAGTGTTGAGTAAGTCCAGGTGATCTTGCTGAAGATGTAGCCCAGAAGCAGTCACACGGTGATCTGCTGGCCTGCCGTGAATGCTATTAACGCCTTGAGGAACTAACACGGCATGCCAGGTCATCAACCCCTCTGCCAGTCATTTACACCCTGGGGACCAGACTCATTTTAAGCAGACAGTAAATTCAATGGAGCTCAATTCTCACCTCATATCCAAGCACAGTACTCCACAATACATTCACTCTTGAAGCTCACTGTGGAAAAGCTGAAATAAATAGAGGTACTAAAACCCAGAAAGAGCATTTGCATGTCTTTGGTACACAGCTGCTTTGCATGCCTTCATTGGACATTTCGCTTAAATAGAGCTTGGGCAATATATAAATCCATTGTTCAGAAAAGAACTTGGCCTTGGCTAAAATCTGTTGTGTTAAAAAGAATTTGGCTGTGGTAAAAAAAAAAAAAAATTCACAACGTAAAGTTGACTGCCAATACATACAGAAAACAAAGGGAAAGAATGAACGAGATATAGTTCTGGACAACAGATGGGTGTTAAAAATGGTTCAGCATTGGCTGAGGTGCTCCTTGATTTAAATCCAAAATAGTGATGGCAAGACTGATTCATTTTTTCTAATTGGTTCTTTTGAACAGTTTTCAGTGAACTGATGCAGTGGCTCTTTTATGTTATCATAAGGTTCCTGATATACAGGTAGGGGATATTACAGTACAACTTCCCAAAAATGGCACATGAAGGAACATATTGTAGTTTACCATTAATTAATTAAAATTAATATTATTTTTTAAACAATATTAATAAAGGTGTTTATAGTACTTCAGTGTGTTCAGTTTGCTTCAGCTATGATTCAGCTCAAAAACATAATTTAGAACCTGTAATTTGCGTCTTTTAAAAACAGTTATGTAATATTTAATGCATTTTTAATGAATTATTTGACAATTATTTTAACATTTTAGCTGATCACCTATAAATATCACAGGTTGCTAAATATGTCTGAAACAGTCATAACAGTTATTGGGGCAGTGAGCAACTAAGATGTTAATTCACTAGGTTAAAGACTGAAAAAGTCTTTCTTTCTTGTAAAATGTACTCTAATAATCTTTGTTTTGAACTTCAAAAAATATTATATAAATATATAAATGATTTAAAAATAATTTTTCAGTGTAGTGAACAAATCTTTCAGACCAGTTTGGTAAAACTGTTCAAACAGTTCACTTTAAAAGATCAGACTGATTTGTTTTTCAAAATGGTCATCCACCAGAAGTTTTTGCAGCACAAGGGTTACAAACTACACATTACCAGACTAAATAACTGCAGATTTAGCATTTGCTAACTAACCATAGCAAGAATGTTTAGCTAAACTGTATCATTTTACAATATCCACATGGAATCCTTGTCTCCAACAGCCTGAAGTATTTCTTGTCGTATTTCCATTTTGGTCCTTAAATGCCAAAATTTAAAACCATACAGGGCAAAGTCCAAAAGACCTGAAGGAGAGCTTCAAACACTTATTCCTCAAGAAACCTTTTAGGAAAAATCATTTGGCCAAAGGTCTCACATCATTACAATTCATCAAATGATTTCTGGCCGTTTTCAGTGTGCTTGAAATCGTAGCTCCAGAAAGCGTGAGTATACTTCACTCTTCAGTGTTTCCAGCTCTTGAACACATGGAGCGAGTTCTCACGACCAGAGTCATCAGATACAGGCCAAGCTGAGTTTTTTGAAGCCATGTGTTTTGTTTGTGATATGAAAGATCTGAAAACAAAGATGATGGCAGTCTGTCTCCATCTAAAGGCCTTGTCGACTTGATCTAAGTGCTCTTGAAGGGTGTGAAAATAAATCCAGACAGCATGGAGCACATTCATTATATATACATCGAGGCCTATTAAAAACCCATTGATAATAGATGGAATGAGCAGCGAAGATATTCATCTGATCACTGGCTGCTGCTCACGGGATGCTCAAGGATGAAAGTGACATCTTTCCTTTCCAAAGCATCTCCTGTAGTTGTAGCCAATGTCTCCAGGACAGACGCTATGAAGATTTCCAAAGCGGATCCACATGTCCGAGCGTGTGAGCGAACCCAAGGATCTTTGCTTTCATAATCTGACGTCATGTCTTTTCCACATACCTGTTTTACAGGTGTGCACATTGATGCTGATGGGAGTAAACATGAGGGATGTGCACAATAACTAATTTGACAGTCATTTAAACTAGTTTGGTGTCAAACTAGTCGACTAGTCTAAAAAAAAACAACAAAAGATGGTTGGAAGAAAAACTGTGCATGTGTGTATATAATAGCATACATTTGAAATAATCAATGCATCACACTGTCAGATCCCTCAGTGAATTCCGCCTGACTCACGTTATCATCGCTTAACTTTAGGCAGTCGTTAAAAAGAAAAAAGAGAAGAGCATACACTCAACATTTGCCAATGCATAGCTTATTTATTTGAATCAGCTGGGGAAATGGGGACAGAATTCTTCATCTTCATATAATGTAAGCCAACATATTAAAACAAGTCAAAAACAATAGGAATGTTTATCAAGGAACAGCATTAAAACAGCTTTTAAAAATGCCTACATGCCTGTATTGAATATGATTGCCAATATGATCGCTCCAGTACAGTATTTGTAAGCCAATTTGACATTACACAGTTTACACAAAACTTCTCAGTTTCTTTCTAATTTCCTTGCTCGGTTGTTTTTTGAGCTCGAGGTCTGACGTTTAAATGTAGCTTCCACCCACATTTAATTTTAACTTATTTAAAATGTTTTAAATGTTATGCTAAAATGATGATAATCTGAATAATTAAATCATGTTCTTTTTTCTGTTGTGTAATAAATGATTGCTTTCAGTGCTGACTAGACCCGCATATTCCTAGTGAACATCTGCTTGGATGTGAACATGGATGTGCAAAAACCATGTTATTAACTAATGTTCTTTTTTAGACTGTCTCTTAAACTTCAACAAAGCCTATCGAATAAACAATCAGTCGCCACAAAAATGGAGATCTCTGGATTACGTAAATTTCACAAATAATTATAAGAAAATGGCAAGTAACATTGAATTTAACAGACATTTTTAAAATATAGAGACTGCAATAATATTTTCTTACAAAACATACCCCAATAATTATTATTATATTATAATATTATTTTATATATATATATATATATATATATGTAGGCACGTCATAGATTTCTGATTTAACTTACATTTTTGCAAATCAGGGGCCGGTTGCATAAAAGGTAAAGACTAGTCTTAAAAGTTAGTCAGCTAAATTTTTCTTTAAGACTGGTCAGTTTTTTCAAATTCAGTTACATAAAAATATATATTAGTCTAAGGTAAATACAAAATATAAAACTCTTGGCTGACTGCTAGTTGGTCAGACTAGCTCTTAAGACACTGTCTTAACATGAAGGCTAAGTTTATGCAACTGGCCCCAGAATAATTTAATTAGTTTTGATTCACAATGAAATTCAATTAGATTTTAAACTCTCTAATATTTTTAGGTATTTCATTGGAATTGTTAAAGCTAAAAAGAGGTAGAAAGCAATGACTATGTTTGAGTTACAACTTTTTTTATACATAGTATTTATATTTATCCAATCACATTTTGATTAATTTGGACATTCAATTAATACAACAAATATGTTTTAATATTTAAAAATTTTATATTTGCATTTATTCAACCATACATTCACATTAATTTGTGCATTTTATTCCTGCAACGTGTCAACAATTTAAAAAACTTACTGTATATTCATTTGACCATTTGACCTAATTTCCTAAAATTAAATTTTTAGCATTCTAAGTTGATTATTGTATACAGTTATTCACAACTTAAAAATCATACTTAAAATCAGATCACATAAGATTCGGAAAATCGTACACTCGTTCAAACCTCCATCAAAACAGGAATTGTCTATTTTTGTGTCATTTCCAGATTTAAAGATGCAACTTCTGCAAGAAGGCCAAGACACTGAGATGTTGCATTATTACCAACACCAAATAAATTCAGGTCTTGCACAACTAGTTGACCATCCTGCATTCGAGCTGAGAACATATTTAGTTGAGCACATCAGGTGTGTGATCTTTGGTCCAATTTAAATATGTATCCAACAAACCGTTGCTCATCCCTGAGGTCTCACGAGTCCATACCTGTCTCATCTTTGAAAAAACAAGGACCTTTCATGCTACAAAGCTACATATTCCCATCCAGGACTTGAGCCCAAGGGGGGAAAGATGTGCTGTGTTGGGTTGCAGTGCGATATTTGGATTCGTACACCTTGAGAACAGCATTTCAGCTATTCCAGGTGAACCATTTGTCTTCAAAATGTTGTGGCCAGTGGCTATATCAGGTGTAGCTGACTGCTGGATCAGCCAATGCCAGGGAAAGTGCGTCAAGCTGAAAGAATGTAGCCGGGGACACAGGTGAAGAGAGACTAGACCCTGTGCATCTCAACCGTACTTCAATCTAGCGCTCTTTGTAGATGACAATGGCCCTTTCATGACATCTGTCACCCCTGGCCCGACTGAAATTGCTACTGCGCTTCTATTCTTCAAAGAGCTTGTTATTAGTTTGCCCTAAGAGCATGAAGCAGCTCGCCAACAGCCCTGAAAGCACAAGAATATTAAAGAAGCTAAATGCTGGGATCCTCCATGAGATGCCCTGTGGGACTCAATCTAACCACCTTTACAATGATGCACAAATTTAAAGAGGTGGAAACCAAGAACAAGCCGGACACAATAAAAACGTGAATGAGTGACAGTGGACTATGAGGAAAATATATGAAGCTGTTATTGAAAAGTTATTGAAATTTGACACTAGCTTACTATACTGAAAGGTGTGCACTGTATACTACATATTAAATAACTATACTGTAGCAGCTGTTAATTAATAACAACTACAGTAATTATGTTTTTAATATTTAAATGTTATGTTAAATTATTATCGCACAATATTTTTACATTTATTAAAATACAACCAGTCGTTGTTGTTTTTAAAAAATATTTCACTTATTTCAGCAAATAAGAAATAACTATTACTGTTACATCTAATAATAAAACAGCAAACACTATTATTATCATTATTACTGTTGTAATATTTGAATGTACAATATTTTTATAAAAAAATAGGCTGAAATGTAAATGTAACAGCAACAACAAGCATTATTGTTGTTATTATAATTACAAAATTAAACAACAGCTGTAAATCTGTTGTTTTTTTAGCAATAATAATAGTAATGACATTATTATTGTTATTATTGTTGTTGTTAAAATTAATTGAATAACACTTATTAGTAGCAATGGTTATAATAATAATAATAATAATAATAATAATAATAATGTGATAATAAAAATAACAATAAATGTAAAAAAAAAAACTTAAAATAATAATATTTAAATGTGTTATTATTGTCATGAATACATTATTATTATTCATTCATTGAATAACACTTGGAATAAAAGCTGGAAAAGCTAACAGTTGGTTAGCAGTAGCAATGGTAGTAATAATAATTATAATAATAATTGTATAATGTAAGAAGTATTAATATTTAAATGTATTATTATTATAATTTGTATTATTTTTATTATTAGATTAAGTGAAATGGACAACAACAAAATAGTTAAGTTTACATTTTATCAACCTAAAAAGTTGAATTTAAGTTTACGGTAGTTCCATAAAAGTGTAATTACTTTTTTCTTTTCTTTTTTCTTTTCAACTTCTCTGCAGTGTGATTGAAGAATCAGTCAAGAAGTCAGTCATATATAATTAGTCATATAAAATCAGTCAAGAATAATCAATCATAAGAAGCTGATAAATCTAAATCAAACAGTTTAGAGATTGTCACAAGAGGATCTAACAAAAAATTTTAATTGCTTATTTTCATAAATTTTTTAGCTAAACAAAGCCAGATGCAGATGTTTCTCCTATTGAAGTCTAAAAAAGTTCCAAAAAGTAACAGGAAAAATATACAGCTAAGCTACGCAGAGACTACAGATTTCTGTCAATAAAAAATACTGAGGTTAATATTCAATGAAAAATTGTAGGCAGGACTGGCCCAGAATGACCTAGGCGATGTGAGCTGAAAAGCTGTTTCAATGTGTCTGAGAAAAATAGTTTATAAGTGATCATCTATTCTCATAACACTCTGACTTTTAGTATCAAATAACAGTTATATGGAGACGGATTCCTGTATGGCCTATTTTTATAACTTTCGTAGCGTCATGGCAGACTCGCACCACAGATTCTGAGCTCATCCTTCAGCGTGGAGATCTAAACAGTGGAAAAGGAAAGTGGATCGGCCAATTATAACATAGATCCTGTAGGCTCTAATTCAGAGAAAGCCACACTCCAAACAGGCTTGAGTTTCAACATAATAAACACAGGGATTGTTGGTAACTCCACACAGATGGGACAGTTTTCCACACCTACTGCTGGATTTGGTGCTTGCCCACCACACCCTATCCCACCTTAATACGGACACAGTTCCCATACTGTGAGCTTTAAAGGGTACGGGTTAAGCTTTCAATTTTTAAAACATACTACACTTTATGAACTCTGCCTTTAGGCACACAATACATAAGGCACGTGTGTATGCGTGTAAGCCCTAGAGACTTCTACAAACATTGACATTGTAACATAGACATCACATGAACCCACAGTGATTTGTAACTGTCATACAATATACAAATATTCACACATACACACACAAATGGGCCATTAAACACTTTGAAATAACATACCCCTACCCAGAGATGCCCGGAAATATAAAATCTCATTCATAAACATTGACAAACAGTAGTTTATTACATGTATTTATGTATATGTACATAACTGTAGATTATGCATGTTATGCACATTCAAGTCATATTTGAACTATATATATATATAGTGCTGTCAAACTATTAATCACGATTAATCACAATAATACTATTGTTTATTAATTGTTTTTTTCTTGTAATACAAATCATACTTTTTGTTGCTTTTTTTGGAATTTTCATCATCTGTGGAAATTGGGGTCTGATAATGAGATCTTTGGCATTTCACCCGATTCTGTTACTTCATGCAAACCTGAGCATTTGTGAAACATGCTGAAAAATCTTGTTTCTGCCTGCAAACCAGGTGTCATTGGGCACATTAAATAACATTTGTTAGACAACCCTTACACAACTCCATACAAACATTTACGGTTGAGCGCACAGCCCAGAGGGTCTGTTCAACGGCCCCACAGAAGATTCATACGGTACATCTGAACTGACAGATTCAGGGCTGTAATGATGGATTAATGAGTGCAGGAATGATGGACTGAAGGTAAACGTGCATGTGCCATTGCTTTCTATAGATGTCAAGGGGGTAATTTGGTGAGAAAAAACCATTGACCCACTTCAAGCTAAAATACAAATGATATACTAGCTGACATATATATTAGGGGTGGGAATCTTTTACCATCTCACGATTCAATTCGATTCCGATTCTTGAGGCCACGATTCGATTCAAAATCG
>JAUCMR010000062.1:15361636-15382878 GCA_032357425.1 Enteromius argenteus
GTTGGCCTCAAACTCCGATAGGCATTCAATGATAACACAGCAACTGAGAAACAGAAATCCAATGCATAGAAGACGTGATAACTCAACGTGGTGAAGCATATGGGAAGAGTAAGGTGTTACCTCGAACTCAGCCAACGTGGAACTGTTTGAACTGGGTTTATAAAGGCTGTTCTGATTGCAAACAGCTGGCCGTGATTAGAAGTCAGGTGACTCTGAGCGTGTGTATGTGACTGCACTGGGATCAGTGCAGTCCGGGGGCGTGACAAGACTACTACAATGATGTTTAAATGAGATTTCAGGTGCCCATTTTCCACAGGTTGGCATAATTCTTTAGGCTCTTCGTGTAATGTCTGTAAAAAAACAACGCCTTTTTTACCTTGTCAAAAACAGATCACAGCAACCTGTTTTGGTGCATGTCTTTTTAAATGATAATGAGCTACTACTACTACTTAGAGGTTATTCAGGTTATATCGAAAGTGATTTGTTAATGTTTTTACCCTTTTAATGTTCAATGGTTGAAGGGTCATTTTATCCAGTTGAATTTTATCCATTGAAAATGTTTCTTATTGCATTCACAGAGCAGCCTATTTGCTGATTTTTTAGAGCTTAACAGGAGTTACTCTCATAATTTACACAAATAATTATGGGGTGTAGGAAAAAGGTGGATATTCCTGAGTTAAAATGGCTTAGGAAATAGTACAATGCTGAATTTAGCCTCTAGATAAACATGCACAGCTTGCATGAATGTACAGGAATACTCAGCAAACAGATCACGCACAAAGGTTACGGCAAGCATACCATAGCTTTACTTCGCTTTGAGGAGCATTGCATACTATCAAGTTGCAGAGAGTGCACACTTAAAGAAATTATGTCCAGAAACAATGGGAGGGAAAAATATCTTCAATGGCATATACCCAACATGCATGTAAAATCTCAGGAACTGGCTATGCTCAAACTCCATTAGGCTCTTCCCATGAGCACAGACCTGGCCGGATCGATCAGCGTGGCTTGTCAGTTTTCATCTGTGTGATTTTTCCAGATGCAAAAAGGGCTCTGGCTTCATTACCCTTTGAGAGTCACTGAGAAGGAAAGAGGCTTACACTACCGTCCTTCAGCAAACTGCTAATGGCCTCTGCTTCTGAACTGAGCTTCCATGGGTTTTATTCCATTGAGTTGTTGTAGAGCACAACACTGTCTGCTTTTTCAGTGGCCTTGGTCCTAGAAGTATGATGTTTTCCTTAAAATAAATTTTCTATAGGTTCCAAACCAACCAAGAAGCGAGCTTAGATTTGAGGCAAAAGTAGGGTTATTTCAGTCTATTTCTTCTGTCTGATGAGTTCAAAATGAAGTGGAATTCACACTGACTTTAGCATCCACAAAAGCATATTTCCTAAAGTGTGATTGTAATGTTGTCTTCTGGCCTCATTCATTTAATTTGAAGACAGCACTGATTACCTCTGATGGATCCTTTTCACAAGAAGAGTTTGGTTAATGGCCTTGGAGTTTGGTGTAATTATCTCATCCTCGTCAAGCTGCCTCTCTTGCCAGTGTTCGGCACTTCAAAACACATGTACTGTAGTTAAAATAGCAGAGGCGTTGATGGATCACCATATGACATGAGAACGTGACACTCTTGGTTTGTATTGGAAAATGAGAAAATGAACAGCAGTGTGATGAAACTAATGAAACTTCAGTCTAATGTAAATGGGAAACTTTAGAGACGTACAGATTTCAAGAAACCATTAAGATTAATGCTATATCGAGTTTATAGAATGAAAAAAAATTCTTAATTTGACAGTGTTACAGCAAATCACAGGATTCCATTACTTTCTTCATAAAAAGTTAATGAATAATTTTCATTAATATTGATTATATTGTAAGAAAATAAAGTTAATAAATAAATAAGAAAACAAATTTTATATATATTAAATAGTTTTTAAACTTTATGTATAAACTAGTACAATTCTGGCTGCAGACTATGTCCTTATCTTTAAAAACAATGAACAGTGTCAGTACACGATCTGTTCCACCTGCATGATCTATCCACGCATGCACATAATGACGTAGTAGAAAATGCGCATGCGCAAATGGTAATTCTGTTTTCCGACTATTCTGCACGATCTGTTCCACGCTTACGCACCTTTGTTTATTATGTTTCTTATTGTCTTCTGTAAACACCATTAAAGGGAATATTTTCCTCATTTAGATTATATAGATAGATAAAGCCTATACAGACCCATACTAATACAAAATGACTCAACTTAAAGTTAACTAATATTAGTGGCTTTTAATAAAACAAAGAAAAAAAACACACACACAAACCAGTAGGTCTAATGCCATAAAGCAATGAAGGATGGAGGAAACTGAAGAGTTGCAGTGACAGAAAGTGGAATAAATAAATGTGGAATAAAGTCTATGTTCATGTAACAACTCTTTTATTATTTTGGATTGCCAACTATGTAAACGCATCGTAATGCATAGCGTAAGCTACATTTAAAAACATCAAAATAGACCCGCCGTGAACTGTTAAATGAAAAATACAAAAATATGCCACCAACTGTGTCGCCTGGCCATCTACTGTTTCATCGCATGTGTGCGTGATACCAATAGTGTAGGGAAAATGTCTAGGTTACGAATGTAACCCACGTTCCCTGAAGGAGGGAACGGAGACGTTACCTATGGAAACTCGCCTGAGAGACCAATCGCCTTTGAACTTTGAAATTTTGAAATTTTCCAGGGAGGGGCTGCCGCGAGGAGCATGAGCTCAGCAAACCAGGTCCGGGAGGGCCAGTGTGGCGCTACCAGCAGAACCTGCTTCCTCGTCCTCCCTGATCTTGCACAGGGTCTGTGCAAGGAGGCGTACTTGGGCCCCGGAGGCCAGCTGTGTGCCAGTGCATCCCTGCCGAGGGGTGACTCGTCGAGGGAGTAATACAGCTGGCAGTGGGCATCTATCTTGGCCTAGCCAAAGTGGCTCCAGAGCAGCTGGACTACCTGGGGGTGGAGCCACCATTCTCCAGAGTGGGTGGACTGCCGTGAGAGCTGGTCGGCTGCACGGTTGAGTGAAAAGTTTTGAGAGGGACCGCTGTTTTGTGCCTGAAAAGGTGCAGACATTTCAGCATGGCCTGCGCGCGCTCGCTGGTGAGGCGGGCAGTCATTTCGACCGTGTCCAGCTCCATGCCGAGAAAAGAGATCCTCTGCACTGGGGAGAGTTTGCTCTTTTCCCGGTTGACCTGAAGGCCCAGATGGCTGAGGTGCCGAAGCACCAGGTCCCTGTGCATGCACAACTGATCCCTCGAGTGAGCTATTATCAGCCAGTCATCGAGATGCCCATCAGCCACAGCGGCAAGAGGGCACCCTCCGTGACCTTCGTAAAGACACGGGGAGAGAGGGACAGGCCAAATGGGAGGACCCGGTACTGATATGCTCGACCCTCGAAAGCAAACTGAAGAAGGGGTCTGTGTCGAGGCAGGATCGAGACATGAAAGTATGTGTCCTTCAGGTCGATGGCTGCGAAACCAATCCTGGCTCCGAATGCAAGTTAGGATGCGCTTGGGGGTGAGCATTTTGAACGGCAGTCTGAGAAGGGACCGGTTCAAAGCCCGTAGATCCAGGATGGGTCTCAACCCACCGCTCTTTTTGGGCACGATGAAGTAAGGACTGTAAAACCCTGACCTCATCTCGGCTGGAGGGACAGACTCCACTTCTTCCTTCGCCAGTAGGACAGCGACCTCCACACGCAGGACAGCCGCATCCTTGGCCGAGCGGACAAAGGTGTGACGGCTGCCTCTGTACCTGGGCGGGTGCCTGGCGAACTGAATCGCATAGCCGAGGCGTACCGTCCGTATCAACCACCCGCGTGGTCGCGGCGGGGCAGCCTGGGGGGGAAAGGGGGCAGGGACTGATCCCAGAAGATTGTATGTCTTGGAGAAAAGTCTGCGCTTGGCAGTGCTTACCTGCTCCCCTGGTTCCCGCGCTGGCAACACAGCGCGCCGGGTCAGCATCTGAGGAGACAAAAAACATTGGGTCAGATGGGAACCTCGGGGCACTGGGCACAGAGGTGTGGAGAATTGCTCTTTCTGTGAACTTGTGGGTACCACCGACCCGTGGGTCGACGGCAGCTGAGTGCACAGATGTTCCCGGCCCTCCTCCGGGAATGGGGACTGAGATGTCGTCTTCCCCTGAAGAACAACCTCCATCACCTCTAGGTTGCCCGCATCAGGGACGCTTTGCAGATCTGCGGGTGTTCCAGGCCGGTCCCTAAGCTGCGGGCGGCGCACCTCGCCCGCGGCCAGCTTGATGTCAGGCCGCCAACCTGGCATCGTGAGCCTCAGCGGGGGACGGAGCAGAAGGTCTGGGAGCTGCGGAGACTGTCTCTGGACTGCTGAGAACTCCTGGGCTAAGTCCTCAACAGTGTCGCCAAATAGGCCGGCTGGGAGATGGGAGCGTCTAGAAAGCGAGCTTTGTCGACTTCTGCCATCTGAGCCAGGTTCAGCCATAGGTGCCGCTCCTGGGCCACGGTTGTGGACATTACGTGACCAAGGGCACGCGCGGTGACCTTCGTCGCCCGGAGAGCGAAGTCGGTTGCGGCGCGGAGTTCCTGCATTGCCCCCTGATCAGGACCGCTCTCGTGCAGCTGTTTCAACGCCTTGGCCTGGTATACCTGCAGCGTTGCCATATGCAGGGCGGTGGCAGCCTGGCCCGCAGCAAAATAAGTCCGGTCCGCCAGAGTGGACAGGAGCTTACAAGCTTTGGACGGGAGATGGGGATGATCCCGCCAGGCGGCGCCATCGCGAGGACACAGATGTACCCCCACAGCGCGCTCCACCGGTGGGATTGCCACGTACTCCCTGACTGCACCGCAATCGAGAGTGGCGAGGGGTGAGGAGCCCGGGTGAGCCGCGGTCCTAGACCCAAGGTACCAATCATCCAGCCGCGAGGGGTCGGCCGGGGGAACACGCAGCACCTCCAAACCGATTCCCTCAGCGGCGTGGAGGAGCATAGCCAACGGTTCAGCGTCCGCCACGTACGGGACAGCGACCGCGGTGGGCCGCTGTCCCGGCGTGAGTTCCGCGTCATCTGCCGACTCTCCCTCTGACGCAGCAGAAGACATCTCAACCTCTTGGGGCGCCCCAAAGGACACACTCGGCCCTGTTACGGGGGGAGCAGTCTCCTTCGGGAAAACCACGGGACTACGTGGTGCGGCAGAAGTCCGCGGGGCTGTTACACCGGACGGAGCATTCTGCATAGTCACCTGGAGGTCCCCCAGGTGCCTTGGCGCGGCAGTCGCAAACCTGCTGCGGTCCAACGACTTGCCGCGGGAAGGACGCGAGGGGAGCCGTCTTGTGAACGACAGGCAGGACCTCAACGTAGCCATGGTCATCCGCTCACAATGACCACATGACGCATCCACGAAAGCTGCCTCAGCGTGTTCTCGGCCAAAGAGGTGAGGAAACTTCCACACCCAGAAGTGCACAGTCGGATCGACATTCCGGAGAATACTTTTCCAACCATGAGAAATTGCTCTTTTTACTCCCGGATTGCCCAGGGAGGACCTCTCGCGGCACGTTCCGTGCAGTCAGTAGGTCTATGCTCGCTGGAAATGCAAAAGAACTGGTACAGCCGGCCTTGAAAAAGGCCACCAACCCGCAAGATCCACTGACAGCCGCCCAGTCAACGCTGTCAGATGAGAGAGAGCAGAGGGTCTCCAGCTCAGAAGCTCCTACGGCGAAGGCTCCGAAGCAAAAGTCTACAGGTGCACTGCACCCATGCCCTCTTATACTCACGTAGTGATGAGGTGCACCTGGATGCAATCTGTGCACGTCAATTTTCATTGGCCTTTTCTTTGAAGTTCAAAGGTGATTGGTCTCTCAGGCGAGTTCCCATAGGTAATGTCGAAGTGATTCGACTGAAAGGGTAACGAGACGTTTTCTACTACGTAATTAAGCGCATGTGCAGAACGGATCGTTCAGGTGGAACGGATCGTGTACTGACGAACAGCATTATTCAAGTAATATGACCCCGTTGACATTTAGTAGTTTGAGGTTTAGTACCATCTCGAGTCGCTACATGAAATGTAGCCAGTGAAAATCCAGTAGCCAGAACAAAACTACCTTCATGTCAGGAAGCTAAATGAGGCTGTAATATTTTGATGGATCTTGTGGTGTGACTCACAAGCTTTGTCTCCTCTCAAATGAAGTTCAAATGAAATCTGTGCCACTGGCCCCATAAATATATACAAATGATGATAAAATGTCGCTCTTAATGTGTTTGATGGCTGCTGCTGGAGAGATTAGCCGGCAGTTTACTCATATGGCGCTAGTCTAACAGCTATATTTGTAAAGGGAAAAGGCCAATATGTTTTTATAGGATCGCTCATTCTTAAAAACCTAAAACACCTCTTTTCAATATGACCCTCTCACCATTACAATCCTCACACAGCGTATATGGAATTGATACTTGTTCTTCAGGGAGTGATTCAGGACAAAATCTGCATTAAGAGCCAATTTAGCTGCATAGTCCCGTGTCCCGCAGCTCTGTATGTTATCAGTGTGAGAGCCGCGGCTGGCATGCACATCGCAAAGATACATTCATATTTCATCCGGCCTGTGGCAAGAGAGGCTATACATAGCAGACCTCCTCGCTCAAGCAGAGCAGCAGAACAGAATAAGAGCAGACAATGCCAAAAACACAGCGGCTGGCTCGTGTCTACTGTACTGTACTGTACGTCTGCACCATATATGTGCTTCGCAAATCAGATTAAATGTTAAATATGACTATTGCATCTAAAGACGGATGCTTGTTTTTTTTGTTTGTTTTTTTTTTCATTGCAAATCACCATTAAGTATAAAAATATGAAACACCACAATCGTTTTCAACATTGATAACAATCAGAAATGTTTCTTAAGCAGCAAGTCAGCATATTAGAGTTCTGAAGGATCATGTGACACTGAAGACTGGTGTGATGAGGCTGAAAATAAAAAATTTATCACAGAAAATAATAATATTTTAACATATATTCACATAGAAAACAGTTCATTTAAATGATTTATTTATTTATTATTTATTTATCTATTTGTTTTATTTTTTATTTTTTGTACGGAATTTGGTCAGTCTTAAAGAACTACCGAAGCCTGTTTCCACCAACAAATAATAATAACAAAAAAAAGGTTATTGAGACTTTTTATCTCACAATTCTGACTTTTTTTCTCAGAATTGCATGATACAAACTTTATTACTCCCAATTGCGAGTTTAATTTATATATAAACTCGCAATTGGGAGTAATAAAGTCGCAATTGCGAGATATAAAATCAGAAGAGTTGAAGAGTTGTAACTTTATATCTTAGAATTCTGTCTTTATTACTCAATTGTGATATAAAGTCGCAATTCTGACTTTTTTTCTCAGAATTGTGAGATATAAACTCGCAGTTGTGAGTTATGAAGTTCAAGTCTTCATAACGAAGTTGCAATTCTGACTTTTTAACTCTATATATCTCACAATTCTGACTTTATAACTCTATATATCTCACAATTCTGACTTTATAACTCCCAATTGTGACTTTATATCTCGCAATTCTGACATTATAACTCCCAATCACGAATACCTCACAATTCTGAGAAAAAAAAGTCTGAATTGTGAGATAAAAAGTTGCAATAAACTGTTTTTACTTTTTATTTAGTGGCGGAAACAGCCTTCCGTAGAGAGCAGAAGATGATAAAAAAAGCAAAAAAAATTAGCAAGTATTGCATTCTGTATGTGTTAATGCAAATCTGAGTTGTAATCACATTGTGTATTCCGGTTTTATAATGTAACTGTAAAGTAACTGTGAAATGTTTCATAATGTGTGAAATGTATTTTCATCTTTTCATTTTATGTACCATAAATAGGATGGTGTTAAGCTTAGATATGACCTAAAATAGAGCAGGAAAACATTTGTCTTAAAAAACCTTGCTCTTTTTTTTTTTTTCTGAACGTCTGCTTTGCACTTCCTTAAATTACAACAATTATAATACATTTTGAAATGATTCATGAAAGCAAAGGTCAAGTCATTACTTCATATAAGAGCTCTGGCGAGAATTTCTAGAGGTAAAGGTTCAAAGAGAAAAAAACAAAAGCTGCAGTAAGTCCAGTTGTTTTTCCCTTTGCTTTCCTTGTGGGGATGCCTATCCACGTCTCGAGAGCCTCTTCCATCTGTTTGAAGATTATAAAGAGGCTAAAAGAGAGAAAAAAGTGGCATGAAGATTTTCTTTCTTATTTTTCTCTATAATATTCCTATCTAATATTTATCTAATATTTTCAGTTAACAATATACAGTACATTTTTATTACAATATATCACATTATATTTAACTTTTAAAATGTAGTGTGTATATAGTTTCTTTTTGCCTAAAACATGAGATCATAATCTTTTTGAATTTTTTTCTCTGATCGTGATGTTGCCATAGTTACTGACACTAAAGGGGTCGAAAGTGTTTCCTGATTAGAGTTTATCTGTGTTCTCATTGACAGCCGCTCTGCGGAGCGTTTATGGATTGACTTGGCACAGTGTTGATGGATGTTGATTGTGACAAAGCAAGAGGCAGCAGGCCAGTATCTGCTGCAGCCCTGGAGGAAACACTGCCTGGGTTTTTTTGGCACAATGCTGGAGACAATCAGTCACAAATTTGATAAAATATACTTCATGTTTTTAAAGTATATTTAGCATATGACAACTAAACTGAAAAAGGGGGAGATCAGTTTCGGATCTCGATTTATGTCTGTGTATCATCTCATTCTGTGTAAATGAATAAATAAATAATAAAAAAAAAAACTATTACAGTAATGAGAACCTAATGAAGATTGAATTAGGGACATTACTGTAGTCTATTTCTCTCTCTCTCTCTCTCTCTCTCTCTCTCTCTCTCTCTCTATATATATATATATATATATATATATATATATTTATTTATTTATTTACATATTTCTTCTTTTTTTTTTAAGATCACTCTTATAACAATCTTTTTTTTATGATGAAGAGGCTGGTATATCTAACAATAAAAATTGTTTTTATTGTTAGATATACAAGATATACAAGAGTCCAGTCAAGCGCTCCATTGGTCTCCAAACACACACACACAAGCTTCCTATCCAACCTACAGGTTTTAACATATCTATAAATATACAGGAAATGCCAAAAAATACATAAATAATTAAAAGCTGTTGCCCTTGGCATACAGGTTTGTTTGAGAAAATTCCTGTATATTTAAACTGCCACTCGAAGCTCCTGGATGGCTGGTTATTTGAGGAGAGCTCTATACTCTCCATTCATGGACGCAGACCTCAGTCTCACAGGCAGGAATGAATCACGCTCTTTGACAAGGTGAATCAAATCAGCAGGGCTATTGATTTATGTATCAGCATGCGTTAGACTGGCCTTTTTGCAATGACGTACAGAAACCGAGTTCCAGAAGTAATTGTCTTAAGATTTCTTTGGAACATTAAAGACGCATTAGAGCGATCAGCTCAGCTTGCTTTGGGCCTGTGCGGCAGCCAATCAAAAAGCAGGAATACAGTCCAGCATTAAGTGTTGGTGCTTTATGAGTGGTAATAATAATCTATAAACTTCCCTTGCCAGGTTCCCTTCTCCACTTGTTTTTTCTGTTTGGGCCAAAGCACGACGAAGAGGAAAAAATCCTAATCCAACGACAAAGTCCAGGGACATGTTTTGAATTAGACTGGTGGGTTTTTGGACAGCGGGAATGAAAATGGGAGCGTATTTATGGAGTCCAGAGAAGCTGACGGTCACATGACACCGAAGCCAAAGTTGCTTGTAGTAGTTACCTTTGATATAAAACTAAATAAATCAATGTTGTTTTAACCCTGAGAAGAAAATTTACACATCATTTACACTGTATTTTACTGTTTATATTTACTTCAAGTGCAAAATGACAGGTCTGTCATCATTTATACTAATTTCTTTCGAAAATTTCTTGTGGAAAAAAAATGAATGTCTGAGGATGGTGATTTAAGTAACGCTTTAAAAGAAAAGCATAACAATTGTACAAACAATTAATGTTCCATATTCAGAGTATTTTTATGTGATCAAAATATAAGTAATTATCCACTGAAAATTGTCCCGTACATAAAGCTCTGAAAAGGACAATAAAAGTTGCATGGACTTTTGCCATTGGTTTTGCAATTACATTTAACAATGCCATTAAATTATTGTTATTAGTTTAACTTTAAGTGAGCTTTAGATAATGGAAAAACTACAAAAGTAAAAAGAGTAAATTAGCTGAAGAATTAAATATCCAAAAACAATATTCAAAGACTTACTTATTACTATTATTATTATTATTATTATTTAAAATTAAATACAAATGGAATAATTAAAATGGAACCAATCCAAATATGACTGATCTTTTTTTTCAAAATAAACTAAAATAAAATAAAACTGGCCTGTGTGAGCAATCTTCCTCTGCTTTTTCAAGTTTCAGTGACACAATTTTCTTTCTTTTTTTTGGGTTTTTTTTTGGAAAACCTTTCTGAATGCAAAAGCACATGGAGTTCAAGTGAACATCCCCTAAACGCGATCCAAGCCCGATCTGAGTTGCCAACATCTAAAAGCTTTGTTTTAATTTGGAAAGTAATGTCTGCGAAATTACATAATCAACGCTATTTGCCAGTTGCATCTTTTATCAGCAGTATTGTCATCGCAGATGCAATACAGTGCTTTTAATGATGGCCATAAATATAAAAAATTCTCATATTCGGAGCCATGGATCAAAACGACCCAAAAAGACTGAAATTCACCAGGCGATCTGAAACTGGCTCCAGCTTTGACTCTGATACAACATGAAGTTTCTGACAAGGGATATGCTTCAACTGGAGTCTGGATAATACCGCAGCGAAGCAAAACCTGTAAGGATTCCTGAAGTGTGAGGAGTTCCTGGATTAATAACGAACACATGTCCGGAGAAGAGCCGCTTCTTCCAGTGGCTGCGCGTCAGGATTAGGAGAAGCGGTCTGATGGAAACAGTTCTGTTCTTCTTTCCACTCACACTTAAGCCCCATCCACTTGCTTCAAATCAGCCGTCACATATTTCAACCGCTATTTTTCTTTCGACGGGAACCATCGAGACTGAATGATAAACAAGGCGTAATGTACGAAGTGGGAGAAGACGTCGGCCTTTGGCTCGGCTGCTCAGAACAAACTTTCCACAACAATCCTGACGCACCGCCGGCGTCTCCACCAAACGGTGTCTGGGGTGCCCAAATTCGTCTGCAAACACATGCAGGCGGCCCTGAAGAGATATGCAGGCGCATTCGTAATGTTGTCAGGTGTTTGTTGCGCTGCCGCCAGGGGTCGATCTGTTGAAGTGATCATAATATGCGCTTTAGGCCTCTTCGGTCTCGCATGTCTTTCTCTGACAAGTCTCTCAATCCATCTCAGCATCTGAACATTGTGTTTCCATTCCAGGGTGTGTCTTGAGACTGGGACCGCACGTAATTGTAGTGAAAATATCATTACATAAGATAAAAAAAATATTTCAGAACTTCTGTGAGATCAATACATTCAGGACCCTTATAGATAGCGTCTTGTCCAAAACACAAGGGCAAAACAAAGGCTCTGGTAGTGATAAGGTGTGAGGATCTGAAGATTCAGAGAATCTTGAGAGAGATCTTTGAGAGATATTTTTGTGGTATTCCACTACTTTTACATCTCAAATAGGCCAGACCACGATAGCTCTGATTCATCTGGTTTTCATTTCTGATGTGTTAAGTAGTCCCACTCACAAAGTGATTTCATTGGACTAAAGTACAGTTAATTATGTATATTATTCAACAAATATGAACAAATGAAGACTGATTGTGGAAATTGCACAATATATCAGAAGCATATCGGTTATCATAGTTTTTTTTCCACTTATTGGTATTGGTTGTTAATTGACCCTTCGCAAGTACAAAACTGTGATTTTGTAAAACATTTAAACATAAAAAAATACAGATTTGAGGCTATTTAATGAGTCGTGATAGATCGTTGTATCACCTCCGATTATGTTTCTTCTTTACTAATTAATAAAATAAACATGAATGAACATCAGAAGGTATCTTGTTTCAACTGCGGAAACACGTCAATACACAATTTCAAGGCGGAAAGACATCAGTACACAATTTTTAAAGTTCAAGTGCACCGACGTTAATCTACTCTCCTGTCTGGTTTGTTTGTTGGACAAAAATGGAAGATTCTGTGAATGGTCAGATCACCTGCCAATCAAACTACCGGCAAAAGGTGAATTGTTCAGCTATTTTTGTCTATTTATATGAACTTTTCTGTCTGCCACCAACATATTTAACACTCATTATAAATGTGCTGCAAAAAATACTATTAAGGTAATAACACTGTTAGATGCAATGTTTGGTAAATTTTGAAATAATTTCGCAATTTGTGTACTGCACATTACAATTTTTAATTTGTAGCATTTAATGGAGTAATTTTACTTCTTAGATTTTTAAAATTATCTAATTTTAATATCACCCATAACAATACATTTAAATTATTATATTACTGAATTTTATATTACTAAATTATATTTAGTACATCACTAAACGTTATGTAGAAATTTTAATTATCTGTAAAGCAGCATTGCAGTGAATTGCAGCGTGAAAAGCACTATACAAATAAACTTGAATTGAACTGAACAGAATAGACTTAATTATGAGCTTATTATACAGAATTTAAAAGTGCCTGTCCATTTTGGTGAACACGGTTCTATAGTATTTTTCCTATTCCATTTTTCAAAAAGTTATAATTTAAAGTTCTAAAACGTTTAATCAAACAGTGAATCACAACATTAGAATTAGATTTGAAGCAAGAATGCATTTGAATATCTGTCAAAAAGACAAAGGTACGAGACTACAACCCTATCCTATGTATGTTGATTAGATTCATAGAAGCAACACATTTCAAGTTAATTTCAAAATATGCAATTACTTAAATATAAATATTAATGGTAATATTTAATATTTAGAAATATGTAAGTAGTTTGAGTGTAGTTAGACTTTACTGCCTCATTCACAGTGCTTCACAGAAGTCAGCAAATACTACACAGCTTTTTTGGATTGACTTCCTCACTGCAGTTCTCTGGAGATTTCATGGGCAATGTAGCCTTTCTACCAGGAATTCTGCAATTAAAGGTGATTATTTAAAACACAAGTCGATGGCTAATGGCTTCAACAAATGCACATTAATTAACATCACAGCTCACAGTAGGTCAGTCTTTAACAGTTTATAAGTTATTCTTAAAAATCAGTTCCGCTATGGGGAAAATAAATAGGGGAGTTTATTTTCCGAAACCCGACTATTACACTCTATTGGACATCTATGTGTTACTATACAGATCAAATCTCTCAAGCGCCACAAGACAAACCATAAAAAGCATGTCAGTCACAGAAGCACCATGAATGTCATGAAAGGCCATCATTTGGAACTTTAAAGGCTTAATCAATACAACATTTGTTTTCCCTTCATGTATGTTTTCCATTGGGCCGAAGGAGGGAAAAAATGCTCCATTTCCATCCACGGCACGTCTTTGCTCAGCAGGCCTTCCTGTCCACAGAAGTCAGAGCCGAGGGATGAGTGCATGCATTGCTTGCCCTCAACGTCTCCAGAAAAACACTGCTTTCTTTTCTCTTTCCATAGCTGCTGGCACCTCTTTGTGTTTCTTTGAGATGGGAATAGGATATGTGACCTGTTTCCCAGCCTTGACATTTGTTTGCCATTTCAATGACATTCAGGATTCATCAAAAGCCAAGGATACCTTACGTACGATTAGCAGAGCAAAAGACACAGCGGGACGCAAGACTTCAAATGGAAGTCTTTCTTTTCTTCTAGCTCTCGGACTCGTATTTGTCTTGGTCTGCATGAAATGAAAACGTACCCATATGCATGCATCTCAAGCATGTCCAATATCACTTCCATTCATTCAGTATAGAACCCACAGATCCAGAAGCCAAAACGCTCCGAAAACTTTCCACAAGCTCTTTCTTATTTACCGAATCCCCAGTCCGACTATCAAAAATTATTCCACTTTTTTCTTTGCAAACAATCTCCCAATTTTCCCCTTGCGTAATAACCCTCAATAATATGTTCTCTTCCCACATTACTCCCTGAATATCCCACAACACACTTAATTCCAGAGACGCTTCCAAATACTCCATAGTATTTACATGACTCGACTGCGGAGATTTCGGTTTGCTTCTTCTACCTCAAATTTATGTCCCGAGGCGAGTCAGTGATATCGTATACCAAAACACCGGCCCAACAGATCTGATGTCACTACATGTCAGCACTTCTTGTAACGTAGCAAATTCCGCATAAATTATAACAAGTTTTTCCATATCCCTAGAGCTCTATTAATAAACGTAGTTGTAGGTTTAAAGCGTATCAAAACCGCAGCAGGGCACCATTACAGATCAGAAGGGTAATGGAAAAAAACGACATTCTCCTCTACAAATAACAGCGGTCATATCAGAAATATTCCTCACTTCAATAGCTCCATATGTTCTACATAAAAACCCATTCCAGAGACATGTGCTAACCGAGGACCATCTCCCGACGCAAGTAAGTGCTCGTCTCCAAAGTGTTATTTTTCATCTGACATCCCCATGTAGGATATTAACCTGTAATGGCTGCAGGCTAAGCAGTGATGTAATATTTCAGATGACGCATTCATAGCTCCATTCGCACCTGTGGGAGGTTCGAAAACACGAGGAGCCGTACTTCTGTGTAGGTTCTCGATCATCTTTATCGCAGAACGGCAGGTGAAGTCAAGCATCTGGAGATGTTTGTTTAAACGCTGGAGATGCTGCGATTCATCATTTATGGGATGTTGGAGATTCCTGCGTGTTAAAATCTCATCAAAACGCAACGTCTTGAGATGCGCGAACTGTTGAGGGAATTGCTTCCCTGAAGATGTGAATCATGGCAAGGCATGGATGCAGGCTGTTGGGATGAGCTGAGCAGACATGGACACCAGCTGCAACCTCAGCTGGAGCAACCGGTGGATCGGGGAGGGAAAACCATATGGAAGAGAACGAGAAAGAGTGCAGTACAAAACACAGAGTAAGATACAATGTTTACAATGTCAGGAACAGACTAAACCTTCAGCAATTTAGACAACTCCAAATATCTTTAAGCTTAAGATATGGGATGTTTGTGAAGCAGCCTGCATCTCCGCATCCTTGTATGTCCCAAAAGACTTCCACTTTCTCATGTACCATAGAAATTCGATCTTGAGAATATTGTGCAGATTGCACACACTTGAAGTGCCTGGAAGCTTTATAGGCACTCCATTTGATTTTATATGAATAAACCAAAAAATAAAATGAAAATGAAAAAATAATATAAATAAATACACTTAAATAAGCCCAAAAAACAACATAAATGCATAAAAATCTACCTAAATGCAAACTACCAAACAAATAAACATTGGTCAAACACAATAATACTGAAAATGCCAAAAATATGGAAATATATTGTGAGTCGTTTTTCAGGTCGATAACATGACACACAGCCAAATGATTAATCACATCCAAAATGAAGGTTTTTGTTTACATAATATATGTGTGTGTACTGTGTATATTTATTATGTGTATAAACATGCACACGTACAGCATGTTTTTTTAATTTTTACTTGTATTTATTTGTATATATTTATATTCATATAATTTATATGTAAATATATTTAATATACAAACATAACATGTTTCTGAAATATATATATGCATGTGTGTGTATTTATATATAAATAAAAAATAAACACAGTACACAGACATATATTACGTAAATAAAACTTTTATTTTGGATGCAATTATTTATATGAGCATAAGATAATTATTTAAAAAAAAAAAAAAAAATTTATCTTAACGAACCCAAACTTTACAACAGTAATACAGATTTGGCTATATTACACACTTTCAATCAAACAGGCCAGCTATGGTAGCTAATTGCTTGAACTGTGGATATAAGTACTCAGCTTGCCAAATCCCAATCATCCATTTGTATGATTTGACAATAACAGCAATATCAACTGAGGCACAGACATCCATAACGCACCACTAGTATAATGAAGTTATAAGCAGTGCAGACTTGAAAAAGCAGTTTGAACATTTAAGCATTTTACCTCAAGGTGGATGTTGCCTGGTCATTGATTGCAAGTACCTATCCCCTATAAGAGAATTATCAAATGATACATTTCCATGTCTCAAACCTATACTTTATGGATTGCAATGCGATCTCTTAGATATTGGCAACCAGGAAAACTCCTAATTGCACAATTTATACAAAAAGTATTGAACATAGAATATCTGGTGATTAATCTATGTTGTGTCATTTATGGATGCAATATTATCATTATGCTGACTTCTTGAGAAGAGGAAGAAAGAAACTCAAGGCAGTCGTCCTGCCAGATATACAGCAGCTTTACTGCTCTTGGCTCACGTTCTGCTTAACGCTCTTTACTTTTTACACACACAGTATATCAGTCAGCCACTGCAGTCTGCAGATCCAGCCCTCCACTCAGGAACTTCTGAAACCACCCATATCACAGCTAGAGACCATGGAGCATGGGTCCAACCGAACTGTCAACCATTAGATGTATCCAAATTAGTTGAAAATGAATGCACCCCCATGTTGTTTAAACCTTACATTCTTCTGTGGATCACACAAACAACATTCTGAAGTATCCCTCAGAAACCTAATGTTGTTTTAGACACCAATGATTTGGATGATCACATAGACACAACAGCAGAAATTTTCCTCAAAATACATTCTTTGTATTTTATAGAATCAGCAATTAAGCTACAGGCACATTTAGTGTTGAATTTTTCGATGGTGAAATCCGATCACATCAAGAAATCCACATGATTGTGAATTTCACCTACTTTTTTCCTTCGACAAAAGGTTTCCCCTACAAAGGTTTTGAAGCGGTTTCATCTGGTTTAAATGACAGTTGCTTGACAGTTGCAGTACTTTGAAAGTGACTTTAGTTTGAGCTGTGCTTCATACATCAATACACTATTGACAACAAACGGTGGACATTTTTAAGTCACAACTTTTTGCCGAAGTAAATGTGACCTTTACACTGAATAATCACTTCTATCTTTAACTTTCAGTGACACAGTAAACATTCCACCATGAGGAGATTCTAAATTTTGGCCAAGTACTCAATTGGCTACAACAGGCTAAAACCTAAATTTGATGCAGTATTTGGCATGAATTGCCCATTTAGCACTTATCTTAAAGAAACCATACTTATTATGCATTTAAGGAATCCATATATGTATATGGATCTGTATTTCATGTCTAACCATCACAAAAAACCTGAATGAATAGTATTAAGCTCTGCTTAGAGATTTATTTTTGGCTACTAATAGGAGTGTTTAGACAGCAAATGAAGTGGAAAAGAAAGGCTGGTTGACAACTATAAGTATTCATATTTTCTGCATTCAGTGCCACTAGTGGTGAAAAAATCGTACCCTTCAACTTCAGCAAATCAGTCAATACATAAAACCCCCAGACTGTCATCTATTAAATTGTGTAATCCTCATTTGAAGAAGTTTAATCCGAGATGCAGTTTTCCAGAAGCCCCGAGCATACATTAAACCCAATTTGCGCAAGTAGCAACCGTCCAAAAAGACACACATGCAAAGCAGCTGAACAAACATACAATACATTACAGAGCAGTTCAATGAAGCTGACTGCTCTGCACATTGAGCACTGATGTCATTTAACGCAACCGCATAATACACAAGACGAAAAACTAGTTCTCCGCTGATGAATCAAAACTTGGACTATAGGAACGAGGACATTCGTTTTTCCAGCGCCATTGACATTTGCCAGAGTTCCCTTTGCATTTTTCGCCTTTTCCATTTACTGGCCTGTGGAATTTCTCGATTTTTAGTGTGGACGTATCAGGTTTTGACCCAAACCGAAGTCATGGCCCGTAAGGGCATATTAACAACATCGCACCTTCCAGCTCTGTGATAATCCCAGACAACTTTATACGACGCACGCACAGCTTACAGCCCTCAAAAACCCTCTCGCACAAGCCAAGCAGTCTGCGTTTGTTACTCAAACTCGACTGGGTCGCAATTGCACCCCAGTTGCTAATAGATGTACATGTGCCCCATATGTCAGCCTGCAGACGTACACACCAGAGAGTTCCCACTGCACAGCTTGCATTTTCAATTTTGGGCTAAGGGAATTGAGTATTGCTAAAAATTTATGTCCATGTCTATACAGCACACAGTTTCTGCAAATGTGTTTGTTTACCCATTGTAAATCTGCTTAGAATATCGTATAACTTGTTGAAATGGGCCCAGCTTTGTGTCAACATGAGCCAACGTCGATGTGGTGTGCGCTAAGCGACCCTTTTACACATTTCTAGAATAAGCATAGGTGGTACAAACCCTAACATTCATAATGCGAGGCCATAAACCTCAACTCAGATTAAGAAATATCAGCAACCCATATGACTTCCATAATTTGACATATTTCTGAGTGAAATGGGATTTGATATTATCCTTTGGGAACTTACTGGGGGGTACATACCAGAATGAACACATTGTTTGGAGGAGAAGGGGTTGAAAACGGGGGGCAAGAGGTCAATTTTGTCAGTTAGCATGGTCCCCATAGCCTCTGCTATTCCGTAGATGTTGCAGCTACACCATCTGGTGACAAAAAAGCCTCTTTTCTCACTGAAGGCCATTCAGAAATGGGAATTCTAAAGAAAAACTTTTTAAATTAAATATTTCATCATATTACAGTAGATATTTTGCCAGTGTAGTTTTTAAAGTGCTCATAAAAGCATAACTGGACTTTTCCCCGTCTGGTGCCTTTCACAGTATAAGAATGCAAATTAAAGTAAAAGCCACTGTATCTGCTCTCTGTCTCGCTTAAAAGACACAGTGCAGTCTGGAAAGTGGCTACTATGAAGAAAGATTTTAAAAAGCATGTGTGGAACAAGCTACGTCTCTGTTTGCTACTACTAGTGTGAAGAATGGAGAAAGCATATAAGAAAGACAAACTGTACTCGATTAACTTGATGCTAAAGAATTGGGATAGAAACCAAGTGAGCTCCTTACATGGGCACCATCTCAAGACTGAAATGAAACCTCTGACTGATTTGAATGCTTATGCCTGGTTTCACAGACAAGGCTTAAGCCTGGTATTTCAATAGAAAGAAACTTGCACTGACTCATATTAAAATACATCAGTGCCTTTGTCTCAAAATATCCCAGTAATGTTTTATTAAAACTACTTAAATGTCCTAATTAAAATATGGCCTAATCCTGGCTTAGTCTAAGCCCTGTCTGTGAAACCGGGCCCATGTGCCACACATACTGTATAGAGCTCAATAACAGCAAGATTCACTCACAATGGATTCCAACAGAGTTTTACATTAGTATAGTGCTAAGCTAACAACAGCAATACTGTTAAAATGGCTAAAACTGCACAGAAACACTGCGTAAAAAGGTCAATTTTTATTTAGACTGAACTTTTTATAAACACGTTTTGGTGTTTGAAATGCTGTATGTACAGCATTTCTCTTGACATATGCTGGTTAGGTATGTTTTGAATCTGGGATGCTGGTTTAAGCTGATCATTTGCTGTTTTTTTCATCGGCCATTTTGACTGTTAACTCCCTACGTAGGGAGCATCCTATATTAATTAAAATAAAGCCTCCTAATTGAACTCCATATGCCACACATAACTCACAGGGAGACTCACAACCATTTAGCAACATTAGCATGATGCTAAGCTAACAACAACGACACTGTTAACAAGGTTATTGTCTTTTTCTCTCACAATTCAGACTTTTTCCACAGGAAAAAAAGGCAGAATTAACAGATATAAACGTGCAATTCTGAGAATTGTGAGTTACAAACCAGAACTGTGAGATATAGTCGCAAGTGACTTTTTTCTCGTAATTATGAAGTTCTAAATCAAATTCTAAAGAAAAAAAAAAGTTAGCTTAAAATTCTGACAATTATCTTAAAATTTTTCGTTTATATCATGCAACGCTGCGAAAAAAGTCAGAATTGTGAGAAGTCACAATTACCTTTTAAATTTTTTATTCAGTAGAGAAAACAAGTTTCCACAGTTATAATTGAGATTAAACATTATGAACATTTTTTATTACCAAAAATAAAACACATTCTTAATTTCTCTCGATTCCATTCATAACTTTGAATTTTTTTTTACCATTTTTTTTTTACCAAGTTCATCACTGTGCATACTGGGCTTTTTCCAAAAAGAGATATATGAGATGCTATCCGGAATTTCGACCATAAGAGGTGTCTTAAAAGCTAGTCTAGGTTTTGAAAAGTCTTTGGTTAGGTCTACCTTAAAATGCTGTCTACATAGGCAGCTTATTAGGATTTGGGACACAGCTAATATCTCTTATGTAAATGTCTAGACCACTGGCCAGTAATAGTGGAACCATGAGTCAAAAAATGATTAAAATATCAGATTCGATACATCAATGTGACAACTAGCAAGCTAATAAACGAGTTCAAAATACCCATCAAGTAGGGCAAATGCATTATAAACAGATGTACATACACATTACCCAGCAGGAACAGAAGTTTTACAGATATATCAAATCACCACAGGGATGTTCGTGAGCTGTTTCCACACAGGAATCAGATGAAATAAGCCTCCACAGAAGCTGGACGAGGGCCGTTTGGGAGAACGGGTTAAAACGAGTGCGGCAGTTCACAATAGTCTAGCTAAAACCCTCTAAATGTCCATCGCTGTGGCTGACCACTAAGGAGGCTCTTCTTTCTTCTGGAAACACAAACAATGAAGCCTTAAAGCCTAAATGCTTTTACCAGCTCTGCTACCGGTTACGCCAAGCCTGGGGGTGTTTTCCTGCCTGCGCGGTCGACACAAAATAGTCTTCCAGAAAAGGCCAATGTTGAGCATATAACTCAAAGAGCTTGGCTTAATGGACTTAATGTGGCTTGCTGATTTAACTCTCATTTGAGACTCAAACTATAATGCAATAATATGCATACCGTTTTTTATTATTATTATTCTGGGAGGAGAACCTTTAAGAGGAATGCAAAAGTAAAAAAATGGTTATTATACAATATATTATTACTATACAGTAACCCTCAATGATTTCTTATTTATATTATATTATTCAGTTTTATACCTTATTATATTTTTAATTAAATACTACTGTTATATATATGTTAT
>JAUCMR010000062.1:15384909-15397047 GCA_032357425.1 Enteromius argenteus
TTTCTAATCAGTAGTACACATTTAAATGTTTTTGTTTTGCATTTAGAATATGTCCAGATATATTTCAGCCTAATAGGAATGCCTGCACTTGATGGCCAATTTCACATGTATTGTGTATTTTCAAAATACTGTTTGTATTTGTATTTGTATTTTAATAATTTTTTTACACAGTATTTTGTGTTTGTATTTAAATACATTTTTCAACTCAGTATTTTATATTTTTATTTTAAATACATTTCTATGTATTTATGCCCATCTCTGACCATAGTGAGGGTAGGTTTAGGGGCGGGGTTAAGTGTAGGTAATTCGTACAAATTCATACGAATTGGCAACTCGTAAAATTAGTACGATTTAGCAAAAAAGGGGTCGTAAGAATTTGTATGAATTAGCCACCTTGTAAAATATGTACCAACTGCCGTGAGACTGGGCTGCGAGTTTACATTTTACTGCAGAAGCAGACAAGTATCCTTGGTGTTTTTGAACAGAAGCCGATAATCCATTTGTATTCAGGTATTCAGGTCAAGTGACAAGGCCTACTTTCACTTTGAAAGGACGCATTAGCTGAGAGGAGTTTCATCAAAGCTGACTAAAAGTGATTAGAGGATTGGTAATTTCAATAAACTTAATGAACCATGAACTCTTCATATAAACGTATATATTTTATGACTAAAGCATCTTAAATTAAATATTCAAACACATTTATCTGTTCCAATAAGGGCTGTCAATTGATTATAAATTTGCTGAATAATACAGATTAATTTATCAAATGAATAGATTTAAATCTTCATATAAATAAAATATTCACTTTTTTAATGCAATATTAATCACATATGTTTTCCCTGACTTTAAGAGGAAATACCACCGGGACATTTCTTTGTGAGTTTCCCTCGTCCTATCCTCATTACACCTTTGAGCAGAGTCTTTAACCTGAGTTTCCTCCAGTAAGTTTCTTTAGATAAAAGCTTCTGCTGAAAGACAAATAACTCAAACTAATCCTTTTGCTTTCTTTGTCTCCTAGTGCTGAAATCGTACATCATTCACATAAGGGAAATTTGGATGTTCTAGCATGCTTGCTCTTTGTAAGAACATTCATTTATTTATCTTTGCTCTGTGTATTTGTGGAAAGATGTATGTTTCTTTTGTGCAGACTCTGGGTAGTCAAATATGTTTTTCTGTCTCCTCATCTGCTATCTGGTGGTTTATTTTCGTCTTAACTAATTTGTACATCTGTCTGTCTCTTTTGAAATTCTCTCTCTCTGTATTTGTCTAACTGGTCATTCACACAGGTCACATTCTTTTTTCCTTCATCATATTTCCTTGAGCCTTGCTTTTGGGCCCCAACTTATTGTCACCTCTAGGGCCGGGCTTCGGGCCAACTTTCATGCCATAGCTAAGATGTGAGCTGGGCTTCGGGCCTGTTTTAGGCTTCTCCTTATTGTTATATTTGAAATACTCAATTAATCAATTATGCTGATGAAAAAGTTTACCGCGCTAATGGAAATAAGTCGTGGACAGTCGTGTTACTGCGACTGTCAAGAGCAGCTCACACAGTGTAGTCTCTCCACAAAGAGGTATTTGTATTATATTTTTTAATAAAATAGTGTTTTATCAATTAGTATCGCAAAGTTGACGATTCTGACTCTGTATCTCTTCATTAGATGTGCCTTTACAGATTACATAATGAATGAGTTTTTGTTTTCGATTTGAATTATTATGTTTTAAAGTAGTAATTCAAAGTTTTCTATAAACATATCTATAATTTCTGTGAGACAAGTATTTGCCGAGTTTTGGTTCACTGTGAAGCGATCCTGTTCAAGACTGAGATGGCAGAAATCGTGTCCTGTTTGTTTTCTTTCATTTATAAAAGCCAATTTTTTTTATATTGTGAGCGCACACAAATAAAAGACCCTTTACAGTTTCAAATGATGTATTACTCTTACCTTTAGGAGCAAAAAGTGCAGAGCTCTAATATTTCCCCCAAGCCACATCATGAATGAAAAATCAGTTTGACGGCAATAACATTGCAGGCCCTCTTTTACAGTATATCACTGTATAATAATAAGTCACATTTAATATTTTCTATCATTGTAACTTTTTACACGCTATATTCTGTATGCTTAAACCGACAAGCATATGTAGTTACACCATCCATCATGTTGTCATCAGCTCTGTCAAGACAGATAGCAACAGTCACATACAAAGTGATAAACAGACAGACTAAATAGATAGAGTAACAGACAGACAATAGAGTGACAGACAGGCAGACAGACAGATAAGAGAAGTATAGTGACAGACGGACAGATACAGTCATAGACAGACAATAGAAAGAGAGAGCTACAGACTGACAGATAGGAGAGATGGAGTGACAGACCTATATAACCTACCTGGTCTCATGGCATAAATGTACCTTGGTGAACTTTTTAGCGAGAAATTAAATATGTACCAATAAGTACATATCACTGCAGTTTTCAAAAGAAATGAACACTAGAGGCAGTAAAACTTTGACACCTTTTATTCCTTTTCACACATATTTACATAGTTTAGATTAATAAAGCGTAATTTTCGCACAATTACTTGAAGAAATGCATGTTATGCTTTCAAAACAATATTAATATGCTGGGATATTTGAAAACTGATGCTTGTGAATGTTAGCATCACACATATTCAGCTTCATATCTATGGGTTTTCATAGACAGTAGGTTTGTTCGGTAGTTCACGGAGTACTGAGAAGTATTTGAGAGGCAAGAAGCTCTGGTTTGAAGCATGTGTATTACAGTTCAACAATACAGTTCAAATCCGTATAAAAGGAAGTTGAAATGACACGGTTGCATCAACAAATTTGTTTTTATATGAGTTTTGCATTTGATAACACTATCGGGTAGGTTTAGGGTTGGATTTGGTATAGGGCATATTTCCAACATATGTGATATATATTTTATAGATTTTTTAGAGCATTAACTTTTAGCAACAGTTCACAGATAATTCAATTCTAAACCACCTCAATACATACCTATATCAACGTAATAAAAATGTGCCAGGTTTCACATATTGAACCTGTGTTTTAGCGCCACTCAGTGGGCATTTCTCTTTGAAAGGTAAGTAAAAACGGTGTTGCACAAAAAGTGCACACAGGTACATATTTTTATGAAACCAAGTTGGACAGACAGAAATGGCTAGAGTGACAAAGACAGATAAAGCAACAGAGAGTGATAGAAAGATAGATTTTCTAAAGCTTTCAAATAAACAGTACTACAAAAATATTTTAGCATTAAGCAAACTTTTTTAACTTAAAAAAATATACATATTTTCTTTACATTTTTTCCAGAAGTCTTTTAAGTTTTTGTGATTTTCTTTTTACCCTGAATGGGCATTAGTTTAAAATTGTTTAGAAATTAATCAATTTACAAACTTGCTAGCCTCCAGAGTAAAATTTATTTTAAAATAATCAAAGCAGGGTAAAATATATATCTACACACACACGCACTGTAGTCAGCATTCGTAGTGGATCAAAACCTTTCATTAAAGTTGTCCTAAAACCAACAGAATACCCGTTCTTGTCTTAGGACAACTTTGATGAACTTTTTTTATCCACTTCACATGTTGACTACTGCATATTTTATATATATTTATATATATAGATATAGTGATGTGTGGTATAATGCTCTTGCGACACATTATTTAACTTAGGCAACTCCTTCCTAAACTGTGAGCTCTCAGTGACCCCAGCGTCACACTGCCGCCAAAACAATGTGCAAGCATCCAAATGGAGAAGTTCTCTTTGTGCACCCTTTGTGCAGACCATAACCGCCAGCATTACACCATTGTGGCCTCTGTGTGTGGAGTTTTAACTGGACTAAGAGCAGAGTAAATTGATTGGGACTGACTGGCTCATAAGCTTATAGCAGCTTACAGCCAAATCTTTACATCATCAGCACTGAGGCTTTACTGAAGATGACGCCAACCACTCTGGAACACATTTGCCAATCAGCATTACGAGCAGCTGAGGGGCTCAGGAAATTAGCTCAAACTTATATGAGCAGAGTGAAAAAGCATTCGAGAGTCTGAAAGTCAATGGTCTTCAAGGACAAGCAGGAATGATCAGAATGCAACTTTTGTTTGCTCTTAACTCATTTCCTCTGCTTAATTGTGCAGCTTTTTTATGACTTCATATCATACTGCTCAAAAAACACTAAACATGTGGCAAAAGAATAAAAGATTTATATTGAAAATGTAGGCTAGTACCACAACCTGGGAAAATAGAGATATACTGTATGCACAAACATATACATTGCAGCGATTTTAAATTGAATAAAAATATGATATTAACGCTTCTTTCTGGAATTACAGAATTACTTTTCAAGTGACTTGAGAAAATAAAATAGGAGAAGATGAGAAAACCAAATGGCAAACAAAAATTTGACTCTAATGGCACACATTTGAAACTACGTAAGAATGAGAAAAGAACAAAAATAGATGTAGTGCGTTAAAAAAAATGAAACTGCTTCAAAAAAGAAAGAAAGAATAGCCTACCTGTTGAAGGATCTTTTGTTTGGGGACTTCTAACCAGGAATCTCCAAAAATCTGGAGATAAAGACAACAAAATAAGGTCGGTGATGCTCTAATTACTTATACTGCAATCTGCATACACTTTCAAATGAATCACAACAACCAAGTACAAAATATCATAGTGTGCTATTTCATAATTTTTTGATGTTTAGTTGCATTGCACTTTTGTTTGAACAGACATTAGCATTAACCATCAGCAAAACATTTGTAACCAGGATGTTTTGGGTCACCATTGACTCCCATGGTATTTTTTTCCTACTATGAAAGTCAATGGTAACCCGAAGAGCCTGGTTACAAACCTTTTTCAAAATATCTTCCTTTGTGTTCGGCAAAACAAATAAATTCATACAGTTTTGGAACTACTCGAGGGTGAGTAAGTAATAACAGAATTTTCATTTATGGTTAACTATGAGTTTCAATAATATCAAATTGCAAAATATTGAATAAACAACATGTTAATCTTCGTTCAGTCACTTTAGCTGTCTTTGGCCAGTATGTCTGAGCCACAAACAACAGGCCTTGTTCATTCAGTTCGTTTTTGTCCTAGTATGTTTTGTTCATTCATAGACGGTTGTTCATGTTCACCTTAAAAGATTTATTAAATTACGAAACAATTACTTAGAAGATTCTGTTCACTTACTAGAGCCATTCACCTACATGATCTGTTGACTTGCAAGATCTCATCACCTACAGCACTAGTCTCAAACTCAATTCAACAGCTTTAAAGCTGGTTGGAGCTAAACTTTGCAGAGCTGTGGCCCTCCAGGAATTGAGTTTAAAACCTACAAGATCAATTTAATTAAAAAAAAAAAAACATTTTCACTTAGAAGATCCATTCACTTAAAACATATGTTCACTTAGCTCAAAAACAGTGATTCCTTGATTACCACAACACTATTTGTCTGATTTTAAAATACCCATTTGAGGACTTTTAAACCCTTCAGTGTGGCACTTCAAAACCGCTTCTTTGGCTTTTATAAACCACATGTGCTGGACTCGCACAGAAACACCTGCTAACACAGTCTACACACATCCATCAATGTCTCATTGTTATTACTAATTAGCATATGGCAGTGCATTAGAAGGTTACTCCATTGGGCGTACTTGGCGTAGCCAGCAGGATTGGGTGAATAAAGCACAGCGATCAGTTTTAGTTATGAACCTGCCACGTAAAACAGTTACGCACGAAGACACCACAATCTGCGTTGTTACGACGTACACACTCACCCTTGACCTCTCTTCATTATGTAAACGTTTGATACACACACACACCCTGGGCTGGACTTGGAAGCCAGGCCTCCATGACCCTTGGAAAGCACAAGTGGAACACGAAGGCTAATTGTACGAGCATCAGCTTCTCCTCAGACAGAGACACTTTTTTGGCGGGAAAATAGAGGCTCAAATTGGACGTGGGTTCTGGTTTTCCTGTGGCTGTTTTTCCTGTTGCGCTCTCATTCTCAGAGACCCTCACCGTTCTTTTAGTATTCCCCCAATGCCACGGCACGTGCAATGTCATGAACTTTCATTATTCACCACTCAACAGAGGAAAAACAACTTTCAGATATAATAGAAATGGAAAGATTTGCTCCACTAAGCCCCTGCAGGACTCTCGCTTCCACTCTCAACTGTTCACTTGTCTGGTATCGCTCAGAAGCCAATGTGAACACGCAAGATCTCTAGAGCCACTTAAGATATGAATGCTAGCAGAAATAATGAACCAAACACAGACATACCTCAGCATTTTGAAGATCAGAGTTACCTACAGATGCCAACTTACAGTGTTTCGTTTGCAGTACATCAATCAAAGTAGGATACGGTATTAAAGTAGAGAAGTATGATTAATTAATGTCTAAAGTGCAAATATCCCACTTGTAAAAATATGGCCAGAACAAAACTGAAACTTTGTATAAGTTGATTCAAACACAGACAGAAAGTCATTTATTGGCGTTTTATCAAACAACATTGTAATCCAGTTCAACAAGTGCAGTTTGATAAGATCAGATGAGTCACGAATAAAACATTGATTCAAAAAAAGTAAACACACCACAAAAACTACAAAAAAACAAAAGAAATAAAACAAAAAACTATGCAACGAAACAAAAAACACACAAAAAAAAACAAGACAAAGCACAAATAACAAACAAAACAAGACAAAATAAAACAAGCAAAAATGTACATTTAAATTGTGTCCCTCTCGTCTTTTTTTTTGATATTCAACGGATAGCTAATCAATCATACTGGATGTTGCAGACACTTTCCCTTAAACCAAAACATTAACCCACACAAGGCAAACGTATAAAATGCTCTGTGTAGTTTCTGTACGCATAACCTCTCTTAAACTGGAAATACAAACCGTATCATTTATGTCTCTTACCCACACTGAGCCCTTGATTTTGTGCGTTTGGAAAGTAAGAAAAGCAACAGTGCAGCTTAAGACAGATCTGGCTCAAAATGAGTATATGTGAGACTAAACTGTGTTTACACAACCTCAGATTTTTCCTCTCTGTGCTCTATAGTTACTCAAAGGTTTGTGTTTCAGTCATGTCCCTTGTAAATCACTGTCACATGTTTAATCTTAAGTGCAGAGTTTGAATAAAAATCAATCTCTTTTCAGACAACCATCTATAAATGTATCGGTTTGCTGAAGTCTGCTATTATAACGGTAGCCCATTGGTATTTCCTAAAATGTTAAATTTTATGACTTGACTAGTTTCTTTTCCATTTAGAGTTTCAAAAAAAATCCCAAAAAGACCAAAAATTATTAGTATAAGAAAGCAGACAGACAGATACAGATAGATAGAGGGATAGATAGATGGACAGACATATATCAAAAACAACAAAAAACCTGGTACACATGCTTCAATTTGTAAGAGAATGACATTTAAAGCTGTCCCTGAATACAAACCCCCAAATAATGACTAACTTCCAACAGGAAATAAAACCCCAATCTGCCATTAGTTTCTAATTTGGCTCACATCTTCACATCAAATCTCCTTTGAAATGTAACATAATGTCCTAACATGCATCTTTCCGAATCATTTTGTTAACCTGACAGGAAGTCCTCAATCACAGTGATCATATCACATCTATACATCTGTTATTTCATACCAATGTAGACATCTGACAGAGCTTCATCTGTGAGAAAGCACTTTTGCTTCAAGCAACATTTCTTAGAATAATACCGATGAAGACGGTTTGACAGCTTCCAAACAGCTTCTCCAATCCAAACATGCAGCATGACTCAGCTCCGGCCAACAACATATTAATCTCACTGACAAAAGCAGAACCCCCCACCAAAAAAAGAAAAAAACCCAAACCCAAACTGTGGAGCTTTCTGTGGTAAACCAGACATATCTCCAAGAAGCCAGCAGATCAAGCTAAAATCCAGACATGAATGACACCACACTTTCCAAACCTGAGGGCCGGACCAAGACACATGCAAAATTAATCATAAATAATCAAAGTAAACAGACTGAAACAATAAACTCCCCTTTCTCGCTGCATTTAATGCCGTCGTAAAGAAAAACCAACGAGCCAAACGATTTTGCACTGCACCGTATGGACAAATGCCCATTGAAAGGATATCTGAGAAAAGGTGAAAGTGGTTATTTTTTTTCCTGCTGGCTTTTAACTTCCAAACAGACTTTGTATGCGAATGGCTGAATAGTAGAGGGCCAAACAGTCAGGCCTAAAAACAGAAAGAGGAAAAGGAAACTAATGAAAGAATAGCCACGGAGGGTGTCCCTTTCTGAAACGACTCAATCGACTGAAGCCAAAAGCAGCGAGACCTTCGAAAGACCTACAATAACACATAAAAACAGAACTGCCCTCCAGTGAACCCATCACAAAGTCACAAGAAAGGGTTCAGCGGTTCTGGTTTGGACGATGATGTAAGTCGACTGCCTCCAGCACTGAGCTTAAAGCCGGGTCCAAACAGAGCTCATAAGTCTGGACGGATTCTTCTGCAGAAACAAGGAGCATGAACCTAGTTCACAGGAATTATGGAGGTCCATGAGGTCATTCTAAGTGGCCTGTGATGTAAAAAACAGTGTTAGATTTAAAAAGATAGACTTAAATTAATTTTAAAAAGGCAAACAAAAGCACCAACACTAAATTAATTAACTCCTACAATGAAAATGTAGCTAATTTTTGCTAAACATTAATTCGCTGGTATTTGAAGTCTAGTTGCATTCAATGGAATAAGAACAAAATAGCTAAATGGCACAATTATTGACTGGTAAAGTGAGTATAGAGGACATAAACTACATTAATAATGTCTATGAGAAAAGATTATCATTTGTTTATTGCATAAGACTATTATATAAAAGTTTTCAAAAGAGATTTATAGAGTCAACATCAAGAGGGAGATAAACTGCCAAATGAATGTTTGCCAAACATTTCTGTAGATGTAGTCAAAGTGAATTACAAGAAAGAAAGGCAACAAAGAAAAAGGAAAAAGAAAAAACTAAAACAAACATTAGAACAAATTAGAACGTTCAAACTAAAAACAACTTAAAACAAACATTCAAACAAAAAAAAAAACACAAACTAAAAAAAGCGAAAACTTTCAAACAAAAAAAGCTAAAACAAAAAAGACTCAAACAAACGAATGAAAAACAAACTAAAACATTCAAACTAAAGGCAAATAAAAAAAAAACATTCAAACAAAAATACAAACTAAAAAAAACAAACATTCAAACAAAAAAAAACAAACTAAAAAAACAAACTAAAAAAAGTGAAAACATTCAAACAAAAAAAATCTAAAACAAAAAAACATTCAAACAGACTATTGAAAAACAAACTAAAACATTTAAACTAAAAACAAATTAAAACAAACATTCAAACAAAAATTCAAACTAAAAAAAGTGAAAACATTCAAACAAACTAATGAAAAACAAACTAAAACATTCAAATACCAAAAATAATAAAACAAAACTGCAAAAACACAAACACTCATAAATAAGTAAATAAATAAATGTTCTTTCACAGCTTATTTTATTATTCAAGATTTAATCTGTAATCACGTTTGCTCGAGAATTATTTGAACGGTACAACAAATCCTTTCTATACGCGTCCTCCCTGTGATTTACATTTTTCAAGTTTCTCGAAGAAACTGACAAGTAGATGGCTGGGAGAAGAAAAAGTTTAACTTCCAAGTTTATTTTTTGTCGAAAGCACCCAATAAATCTGTCTAGGACTGAGGCAAGTGTTCAGAGAAGTAACAACAGCAATATAAAGAGTTGAACACAACATCACACACCAGGAGTTGAATGGCCAAACCCTGCGTGTGGACCTCTCAGCCATAAACCGCATCCTAAACCCCGACTCAAAAGCCTGCGAGAACATCTGGGCCCACGGCAGGAAGATGCTGCGATCTCCTACTCCAATGTCCATGACCAAAATACAGCAAGAGGGTTGAATACAGCAACTGTGTGATTTCCACTTCAACCAAGTGTTTGCCTTGGAATACTGGAAACCACAAAAATCCTAAGCCCTATTATTGTGTGAAGTGTGGATCAAAGTTATGGATCCCTGTTGGAGCCATAAATAATAAAAGAAATGTGATAGGCCAGCACATCCTTTGGAGTTTAACACGGATCTCCTACATACAGATCTGCTGTTTTCAGAGTCTCCTACAATCCTGTCTCCTACACAAGCCCTTCGTGATTCATGTTCTCTGATGTGTATGCATATTGTATGCCTTTTGCACTGCCATTAATAGTTTGTATGGTGTACACAGATGTACACAGATGTCATGGTTCAGTACACACATCAGTACGGTTTATTGATGTGGGAAAAATTGTAATTTAAAGCAGATTAACATTAGGCAAATGAAGGGGTATGAATACTTTCACAAGGTACTATGTGTGCGTGTATATACATATATAATTTTTTTCTTTCCCAAATGGATTCTAGATCCTTTTTTCTGTTTTAATTTTATGAAACGTGCACAATTTAACAATACTTTGTTCAACAGAAATTAACTGCTTGTGTCCTATGAAATATTTTTCGTTTTTTTCCTAAATTCTATTTTATTTGTTTTCTTCATCACAGAAATCATAGGGCCCTAAAAGTGAAGGTTACAAGTTGAGGCAGATGAAGCCTTTGAGGTCTCAGTCTGCTAGGAGCCGGTTCTGTCAGGTGGTTGTCACTAAGAGCGGGTGTAAGAGCGGGGCCGGGGGCCTCAGCCCATCAGCTGGCGGACAAAGAGGGCCACTGTCTCAGCAGGGATGGCCTGGCTCAACTAGGATTGATGGGGTGGTGTTGAAGGATGGAGATAGCAACCAAACAGACCGTCTTTCACAGCCTGACCACTGCCAGGGGCTTGTTTGGGGACCGTGGCCCCCGTCAACACCTCTAAGCCCTGGCGTGGACAGTAGGGCTCCCTAAACTGGTCCGACCGTGGCCTTTATATGACGGACCGGGATAATCCAGCCCTCTCAAAAAAAAAGTTCCAACAATTGCCCGTGTGTCCGGGCTGTAAGACATCTGTTATATTTGGATGAGAAGAAAAAGAGCTGTACTTACATTTGAGGAACTGGATGGATCAAATGTGATTATTTTCCAGTGTGTGACAGAGGTGGGTCTCTGGAATCGTATTCTTGGCAAAAATGAAATAACATCATTCAGCTCCAATAATGCCTGAATCCCAGCCAAACCATATTTGATAGACTTAAAAGCAACTCTTTAAATGCCTAATTGTAGAATTTAAGAGCCAGTGATGAATAAGAGTGTCCAAGACAAAGATAATGAAACATCTTTTTAAAAAATATAGTTTAAAATGCATGCGCCAAGTTTTACATTTTCAAGAAAAGTTAAAAAATTTTGCCGTTAACCGATTTTTCCTGAGTCCCACCATAGGAATTGACTCCTTGAATCCATGTACATTAAAACAAGGTCAGGAATAAGAAAACAAGATTTCAGACACAAAAGACTTTTAGCATGGCATTACTGTAATTTCATAGCTGTGGCCAATAGTCAATTTTAAAGAGGAAAAGGTCAAGAGAAAATACCTTTTTCTAATTATTTTTAGATTACAACAGTAGCATTTACTGTATAATCATCTCTTAGTCACAAAACACTTGGCAAATCAAATTCAAATATGTACTGCATTAATATATAGTATCAAAGAAACTACAAAGCTGGTGCAGAAGAATATGCAATTACAATGTAATTTACAATATTTTTTTTGGCGTACGAATTCCTTGCTTAATTTTGTTCACTCCTTGCTAATATAGTACGCCAAACTAACACGCACTGTATAGGGTTTAGACAATGAGTTAACAAGTCAGAGATTTCAGACACAGCAACAGAGTCAACAATGGGAGTTGAGGATTTGGCTCCTTTGCATCATTAATCGGAGCCATTAAACTTGTGATCAAGGTTATACCTGTCACGTTCAGGGAGGCGAGGAAGCGTTCGGGTTCAAGTGCAGATCTTTTATTATTGTACAGAGTCAAAACAGGCGCGGTCGATACACCAGCGGACAGGGTTTACGGAGGCAAAGACGAAGAGAATGGTCAATAAACAGAGCGTGGGTCAAACGTACCAGAGAACACAGTCCGAAGGGCA
>JAUCMR010000062.1:15411185-15438321 GCA_032357425.1 Enteromius argenteus
AACAGTTGTGTATTTGTAAATAAAGGAAACTATTGGATGCCGCTTTCTAAAGAGCGAATCAAAGAAATAATAGTTTACTTGTTACATTTTTTCTTCAGTTTTGTTAATTTATTATTTGTTAATCAATATATATTTCGCATATGGGTGTATTTAGGCTATTGTTTTTCTCTGTTCGCACAAGCTCTGCACGTGAGTGATGCGAATCCTCACATTATGATGTTTATGCTGCTTTTTGCTAGTAAAAACTTATGTGACAATTCTCTTTTTTAAGGATGATGTCATCACGCACAAAATTTTATTTCACCGTTTTGAAATTAATTTTCTAAAAAGTAATCTATATTATTTTTCTAAGGATTTAAGGATGTTATATTATAATGTTGTTATTGTTTTATTTGGTTATTGTATCTCTATTTAACAAAACAGAATTGTAGTCTGTTTGGAAACTTTGCTCCACCTGGTGGTAGTTTTGTGAACGACTTTAACACGCGACTGAATTAAAATTAAATCCAGGGCCTCGCAGCAGAGGTAATAGTCATTTTGGTTGTCCACCTACTGTATATTGCATTGTTAACAGAAATGTGCGTAAAATTCATGGATAAGGTCGAGTGTAATTGGCTGACAGTACTTTTTCTGTTATTTTACAGATTTTTGTTTTTAAGGGTTCATTCATTTCATAACTTATTTTAAAGTAATGCACACAATTTAATTGTTTACAAAAAATAGACATGTTTATATATGTTGTCAATTTCAAAATGACAAACATTTTATTTCTAAGTGTGAAGAACATTTTAATAAAAAAACCTAGTAAGTAATGAATTTTCATTTTTGGGTTAAGTATTCCTTTAAGGGTTTTTCACAGAATCATAAATGCAGATAAGGAAAGTTTATTTTTAAGAGTTTGCTTTGGACAAGATAAAAAAAAACAGAAAAGAAAGCAAATTGGGATCAGAAAATGTTGCAAGCCAGATTCAAACCTGCATTTCTCACATGAGCACCACAGCTGCTAAACAGCCTCAATGGGAGACTCTTGTGCCTCTCTTGGTTCATGTTCAAGACCATTAGCGGTTGCTCTTGAGTCACAATCCAAGAAACCTGGCAAAGAAAGCTCAGATGGCAATGGAAAGTCTGCCGAAGCGAGTGGGACTGTCTCACAGGCCGATAAGGAGGTGATTCCATTGTGTCATTATGCCAAACGTCTGCAGAGGGAAAAAACGCACATGGTGGAAGATTATTAGAAGAATGGCCGGAGCACGAGGACTAACTGCAGGGTCTCGTAAATCCTCTGTCTGAAAACATCAGACGGGCCTTCGCACTCCGCACATTTCCAAAACACACAGGATATTGGAAATCACGTTTGCAGAGCTTTATTCTGCGAAAACATCAGGGGAGAGAAAATAATGAAAATTTACTGACATCTGCATTATTTTCCATTTTTTCATCTCACGTTTATGCAGCACATGACAGTTTCTGAATGCTCGGAAACTTTGATGTAATATTGCCAGGGTTAAATTATGGTCCGGGACAGTGGGGCCAATGCTGCGGGCCCTTTGACTGCCAGGGGCCTCCAACAAGCAGAACTTGAAATTTCAAGACCACAAAAAAAAAAAGAAAAAAAGAGAAGATTGCTATGGCACATAATGCACATCTCCTCATGTTGGACTCCAATGAAATATTGAATTTCATTACACAAATGCCATTTAAAATATACAGCAAAAAATAAATGAATAAATAAAAAGACGTGCAAGTATAATTGTGTGTGCTATGTATTGTATGAATGTTTATCAGAGGAGTATGAAGAGACCACATATGGTTTCGGCATTCTCGACTCAATAACTCAACTTGAAATTTATCACTCCCTAGTCAGGCAGCAACATCTAAGAATGCTAATATAATAATCTACACATTTGAACTACTGATTCAAATGTCTAACAACAATATCCAAGACTTTGTTTTCCTTGCCCTGAAAAATGTTCTGAAAATTAAGTGAAATAATTACTTTGGCTTGGGCTTGTGATAGCTTCATGAAATGTTACGTCTGGCACAGAGTTTGGCACTGACTTATGGACACTGGAAAAAGAGCAAAAACCTGCTAAGAGCCATATTTATGGCTAGAATGAAAAAAATGAATAATTGACAAGAGCAGATTGGAGACATAGCCGTGACGCATTAGGAGAGCCGTCAGGTGTTTGAAGTTGGCATTGGTGTTTCCCAACCTTTTTAATCTTATTAAACCTTTTTTGTCTTTCCCATCAGTAGCACTCATTACCCACATCAAATTAGAAATAGGATTTAATTTAAGACTCCGATGAAATTAAGGTCTTTTGTCTTTTTAGACTTGGACTAAAATAAATAAAATTAAATTAAAAATTATAAATATATATATTTATATATGTATATATATTTATTTTTTTTTTTTTTTTTTTTTTTTTTTGAAGACTTCCTGAAATATGCAAATTTGGAATAAGAATTTAAATGAAATTAAACTAAAATTTGAAGACTTATCCTGGATTAAGCTATATTTGATCAAATAAAGTGATTCATGGGACGAATTAAATTAAATTATTATTATTAAATTAAAAAAATTAAATTAAATTGAGTGAGTGAATTTATTATAATTCAATAATCGATTGATTAGAAATAAAAATAAATCATAAACATGAATTAGGCTTGGGATAAAATAAAATAAAAACAGACTGACAGAAATCACTAATAAATCAATAATCAATTAATTAGAAATAAAAAAGAAACCATAAACATGATTAAATCAAAATGATTGTACATACATACAAACATATATATATACATATATGATGCATATTAATAATTATATTATTGTAAATTATCTAAATTCTGATTTAGTTTAGACCAATTGAACTGTACAAACAAAAAAAAATCACAAAAAAGTTATTTCTTTTAGGCTGAATATTTAATAAAAGTATAAAAATAAAAACATGAAATGTTATAAAAACATTTATACAATTAAATATTTACATAATAACAGTTACAAATATTTATATATATATATATATATATATGTGTGTGTATATATATACAAAAATATTTGTAACTGTTATTATTTGTAACTGCTTGGGAATCACTATCCTAGATGATTTACGACAAAAACAAGGCTGTGTATTTAAATCACGGAGATAAAAGGCACACATAAACATCTCTGTTATACGCAGCTCGCTCTCATGGATCTGACAGCAAAGTTCATCAGCGTTTCATCTCTGTAATGTCTGTGATGTCATCTTCAATCACAGCAGGAGCTGTTATTCTTCAGGCCCCCGTCTGTGGCGCCAAAAACTGATCTGTAGCCTATTTATTCTTTCCAGCTTCCAGGTTATATTTCTGTCATACTTGATATAGCTTGATACTACATAATGAGAGGCCTTGATTAACACATGCACTCTAAATACCAAACTTTCTGTTTTGTTTTGTTTTTTCCGAATTAACAAAGCAATATGGCTGCATAATTTCAGTGAGGAAGAACTCAAAGTGACCAAGACCGAACTCCACAAACATTAAACACCGTCTGTCCTCTCTGATGTGTAAATAACCCAATTCAAGCTCAAGAAACTGCCTCCATCCGGTAAAATGCCTTTTCGAGCGCTCCAACCGTGCTTATGGCCTCCCCCCTTGTGGCAGGAAGCAGTACTTGTCATAGGAAAAGGGATAAATACAGTTCCCATGACTGCTGATTCTATAAATAAACCTGCAAACTGCATAAAGATCAAACCCATCAGTAGTAAAGGCAAAAACACAAGACCCACTAAATGTCAACCGTCCGAAACTCTCACATTGGACCACCTTACAATCTTCTGTCATGTTGAAATACTTTCCTTTAGGAGATAAATCAGCGCAGATTTAGGTGTTGGAGCATGTTCAAGGTTCAGAAGATACATTATTATCAGACGGCTTGTTTTGGAACATGTTCTTGCACTGGATGAGCGACGGAAAGGTTGTCGTAGTGGAAACCGAACTGACGCTAAATTGTAAATTGCCTGTCGGTGAAGGCAAGGCTTTGCCATTGAGCAGCTAGCGACGCTTTGAAGCAGGTGTTGAAACAGTTTCCTTCACAAGCCGTCTGGAGATGCGAAAATATGGATACTGGTTTATGAATTGCGCACAAACCAATCTTCCGCCAGCTGCCACTCATTTCGTGACTATCTTCAAGCTGTGTTTATTATTACAAAGGTGAAGTGCAATGATGGAAAACCTTCACTGGCATTTCATCCAGGAAAACACTCATTTAGGCGTCACGGTGGCAGCGTTTGTGTGCTTTTCTCTGAACAAAATAGCTGTGCGTCATTTAAACGCTCTTGCGTTTTTGATGGCGCTCACAGGGGTGGAATTTGGGATTAGGCACGCCGACAAGCCAACGCGGAATAGACATGAAAATACATCAATAATAGATGTTTTGACCATCATCAGTGTAATAATAAGGATCATTCTGTCTACCTCGACAGCGTATATTTAAGGCCGGGGGGGTGGGGGGGTGTATGGGGGGGACAGCGGCACTTCGTCTGAAGAGTTTTCAATTGAGTCCTCATGCACCGCAAGCAAAAATAAACAAATATACTGCACATTAAGCAACGTTTGATTCACAAGCAAATCCCTCTTTCTGGTTGTTTTTAGTTAATTAGAAACATACACATGCAGTTCAAATGATTCTTATGAAGGGATCCTTTAACTGAATCATTCAGTTCAAGTTATTTATTGAATGAACCAACTTAACATCCTCTACACACACTTTCTATTCAAATAATTATGGAAATTTGATCAAAATCAAATAAGCAGTTAAACAGAGTGTCTCTAAAAACTGTACTCAAGTGAAGTTACTTGTACTTGTAGAAACATTACACAAATTTTAATTCATTGGATACTTTTTTTTACTCTCATTTAAGTAGCTAGTTACTGCAAACCATTTATGAAATGATATATATATATACCATATACCATATACCATACAATAACATGCTATGTTTTTAATTTACTTGAATGATCAGGTCTATTTTACAGGAGACAAGTTACAGTATAAAGAACAGACTATTTCTGGCATTTCATCTCTAGCCCCAATATCATTGCACGTCCTTTGCTTTGAGTAGTAATATACACAGTTACATTTGGATTATCTGACAATGTCAAAATAAAGTGAACCTGCAGAGCTTTGTATTCATGGGCATGTAAAGGTTACCTCTGACATGGAAATGAAAGTAAAAACTGTTCACGTTTGACTGCTTACCGAACATCTGAACCTAAACAATGATCAAATGCACACTGACAGACCTTGTTTCTGCCCTCCAAAATGTTATCAAATGCATATTTCTGTCTATGTAAAGGCATTCCTTTTCGAGACAAATATGTCACCTGCCACATGATAAGCACATAACACGGGTTGGCGGGTGTTTCTTTTATTTGTATAATGTATAAATTAAACAGCGTTGGGGAACTTTTTTGTGTATAATTCATCACAACATTATTTTACTCATTTACTTGTTATGGGAAGTAATGCATTATGTTACTTTTTGTCACCTGAGCTGGGCTTGCTTATTTGAGAAAAAAAAAAACTCATGTAACCATAAAACTGTAAAAATCCTTTCACACCAAAAGTGAAATTAAGCTTTACACTGTGTGCGCACCAAATGTGAAGTGAATATTCCCATCGCATTATCGCTCTAGATTACTCGCAGGATGTTTTTCCTGTCACGTGAATAAAATTATAACATAATGCTCTCCTGCAATTTTGATACAACTGGACATGTCAAACCAGACGTGTCAATTAGCTCTTCGCTGATTAGCTTCCGCTCGAGTTGAAGATGCGATTGAGGCATATATCGCATGTTTACTACAATAGCGTCACCTGTCACAAATTCGCATCTTTTTACATCTTGGCTTTGACTGGACAGGAACAGGAAGGTGTCTGTAAATAAACGGGAAAATAAAGACTTTTTTTTTTACATTTAATTGAAACCTGAATGATATTTTCTTTCAAATTTAGAAGTAATGCGTTAATTTACTAGTTACTTGAAAAAGTAATCTGATTACTAGTGCTGTCAAATGATTACATAGCCTAATATGCATTTGTACATATTTATTTATAATGTGTATATAAATACACACAAATGCAGTATATATTTTGAAAATATTTGCATGCATTTACATGCATATATGTATAGACATATAATTTATAAATATTTTTATATATAAAAACATTTTTCAAGTATATATATATATATATATATATATATATATATATATATATATACATGTATGTGCATTTCTTTTATACATAATAAATATACACAGTACACACATATTATGTAAACAAAAACCTTTATTTTGAATGTAATTAATCATTTGACAGCACTACTGATTACATTACAACTCAGATTACTTGTTACCCCCAATACTGAAATTTTAGTAGTGATAACATTTACTTTTAGTGTAATAATCTGATTGGTAATAAAAATTTAGGCTTGTTGCCAGCACTCAAGTACAAATGTTCCAAACATATACTTAAAGGGTTAAAAATGGAAATTCTGTCTCACCCGGATGTAAACAAGCTATTTACGTCAAATACGTTAAAGCTTGCGCACGTGTTGCGTTGTAAGGCTCTCTAAAATGGTGGAAGACGTAAGTCAGGGGAGAAGAATGGTAGAGTTAAATTTAGTTGTTTTTGTTTTCTTTGCGCAAATAACAGTATTCTCGTAGCGCGGCAAAACTGAACAGATGGCTCTCTGATATATCTTAATTTGTGTTCAGAAGATGAACGAAGGTCTTATGGGTTTTTAACGACATGAGGGTGAGTAATTAATGACAGAATTTTCATTTTTGGGTGAACTAACCCTTTAAGTAACGGAATTGAGTTCTCTTTCGCATCTTCTTGCGCTTAAATCGGTTAAAATTGCGTGAATTTAACAGAGCTAGACTTAAAAGTACGCAGACAATAAACTTTTTTAGCGGACCTGAAAGTGAAGCTTTATTGACACGTGCAGATGATGATCACCTTTTTAACCTGCGGACACATCCGGAAAATCACTGCAATACCAGACTGTCAATCACTCGGCTTGGAGTTCATCTCAGCGCTGCTCCCAATTAACATTTATCATCGAAAGTCTAGACAGAAAGGGGTAAACGAGCTGGCAGAGGTTTCCGTCGTGTAAAACAATGTGCTATAGCTCTCCAGCAAACCACAAAGGAAGAACACAACTATTACTTAGCGCAATAAATCTTTCATAAATAGCACGCTAACAAAATTGTTAACAGAGTGCACATATACCTTGAGCTATATTCACATGTGTAGGTACAACCGTGGGGACTTTCCATCATTCTAATGAGTTTTTCTCTCACCAGCCGTGATGATTGTTGTGTAATCTTGCATACATGTCGAACTGCACCACTGCCTGGAGCCAGTACACAACTATAAATTAGACTAGACAGACAACATAAAATTATAACGTCTCTGGATACCCTTTAAATGTATAAATGCAACATTTAGTTCTTTGGATTTTTTTTCATTTAGTTAAATATATAAATAAATATATATAATAAATACTATACAGGCAAAATAATCTAATAAATGCGACAAAACACATCAAAAGCGCTAAAACATTAGAAATGGAAATAATGGCCCGGTTTCACAAAGGGGGCTTAGCTTAAGCCAGGACTAGGCATTAGTTAAATTAAGATATTTAAGCAACTTACAAAAATGCCTTGTAAGAAAATATTACAGGTGTGCATCTTAACACAGAACAATGACACTGACATGTTTTAAGATATTTCAGAGCAAGATATCTTTACCTGAGACAGCTCAAACATGCAATTTAGTCTGGGACTAGTTTAAGCCTTGTCTGTGAAACTGGGGGAATATGTAATTAAAAATATGAACAAAAACTATAATAGTAGATAAAATAAGATAAAAAATAAATTAGATAAACAGTTTTAACAAGACAACAACTATGACTTAAACATCTGAAAACTGTCCAGAAACACATCTTACTCTACTTGGCAAAGCCACCGCAAACGATATTCATAATAAGGTCTAGAGATATATACATTCAGAGCATTACACTGGAACAAATGTTGCTATAATGACAGTTTAGAGCCAGATTAGCATGTTTAGATTACACGAGAGGGGAGGAAATTTTAGACATGTAGGCTTGACTAGCTGTTTCCTAAACACAGGGGTCTGTTCCTCTGATGTGCAGCGAGTTTGACTGATACAGTCTGTCCTGCCGAGATTCCCTCAGCCGTAGCCATAGCGTTATCAGTGATGGGAGTGATGGAAGTGTTGTTATAAACTCGTATCTGGGTGGTCGTCCGACACATGAGCGCATCACGCGTTCAAACAAAAGAGATTTGCAGAGATACAGTACGCTGCAAACAAACACTAACAAAGCTACTGAGGGTTAGAACATAAAAACGACATTCAGAGGCTGTTTTTACGTGAAAGAGGCCAAAACAAACAATACATGCCTGCGCAAAATTGCCACTAGAGCAAACCTATAAGACAGCTGCTACGTAGATTTTGCTAAAATATACACACTTCAGATGCACCCACAGGAACGATAACATGTGCACTGATGTATGTACACGCTTGGGGCCGATATGATGGCACGAGGCCAGAGCAGACCTGTCCAAACTACAGGAATGCATCGCTCCACCCAAGCGACCTAAAAACAGAGCGCTATCCAGAAGAGATGAGCCGGGTTCCTTGTCAGCTCAGTCAGCGTTTATAGTCTGAGGGTTGTTTTGGAGACTGGAGTTCAGACCGTCGACGACACCCTGTCTCTGCCCAGACCCATTTGTTGATTCTTCTCTGCATTTCTGAAATGATTCGGTCAGACATTCGTTTCAGTCGTGAGTCACACGAGATCTGTTTTAAGCTGGTGATCCAAAAGAATTTTAGAGGGACCGTTTGAAGCAAAAATGAAAATTCTGTCATTAACCACATGTGTTTTCGAATGTTTTTTATTGAATAAAAAAGGAGAGATTTTGAAAAATGCACTAGTTGCTCTTTAAATGCAATGAACGGGGCCTGCAGAGAACTTCAAGAAAGGGTTTTAAGCTTTAGAAATGGCACAAAAGCACTTAAGTGATCTATATGAGTCTTGTGTTATATTTGAAGTCATATGAGTGACAAACAGAACAAAAAAAAGACAGAGCAATGTCAGATTTGTGAGTGAATCACTCTTTTCAATAAATCAATTGCTCATGTTCCTAAAACCCAAATGATTCAATGATTCGGTCGGAATTATTACAATGTCAGATTTGTCAAAAAATCTTTCTTTAGAAACAGATCTTTCCAATTAATCAGTTGCTCCTGTTTATAAAGCCCGAATGATTTGGTCTGAATGATTGCAAAATCAGATGTGTGAATTCTTCATAATTTGCAGATGGATCTTTTTAATTAATCAATTTCTCCTGTTTGCAAAGCCTGAACGCTCCAGTAATTCTCCCTGATTGATGTAAATGTCAGGTTTTTGAATAAATTATTCTTTAAAATGGATTTTTCCAATTAATTCTCCTCTTCATGGAACTTGAAATATTCCGTCAGAATGATTCCAATGAATGAATCAATCTTTAGAAATGGCTCTTTTCAATAAATCAAAAAAAGCACCCTTTTTAAATAAAATTAGATCTCTTTAAAGAATCAAATTCTCCAGTTCATAAAACCTGAAAGTTTCTGAATGATTCCAAAGTCAAATTTGTAAATAAATCCTTCTGTATACACGGATCTTTCTCCTCTTTATAAAACCTGAATAATTTTGTCAGAATGATTCCTATGTTAGATTTGTGAATGAATCATTCTTTAGAAATGGCTCTTTTCACTAATCATCTGCACCTGTTCATAAAACCTGTCGGATTCAATTATTTGATCTGAATGATTCTAATGCCAGATTTGTAAATGAATCATTCTTTGGTGATGAATCTTTTAAATAAATCAGTTTCTGAAAATGAAATATTGACTGATTCTGTCTGAATGATTCAGATAAAAAGTACACACATTCACACAAGAGGTTATTTTCATCACCGTAACCAAAAAAGCTTTGCATATAAAATATATTTGGTTTTATCTTCAATACTGAATGAAAAATGTTGCTGATATGCCGTACTACAATTTTCCATCGAGTCATCAGAAAATTGTCAAATTTATTGCTCAGCTATCATTTTGGATAAGATTTGGAAGTCTGGGCTTGCTCTAGTCTCAAAACACAAATGAAACCAAATACATCCACTTCAGACTGGATCTGATAGCAGCCTGCTTTCACCTCTCGTTCTCAAGAGCCCCCTCCCTAAGAAGGAAGACAAAACTACAGCCAGACATGAATAAACAGATGCAAACAAACATGACTAACCGGAAAGGCAGCCGATGACGCTAGACGATGGAGAGATTGACCGTTTGGCGTGAGATTGTCTACTTTGAGGAGGAAGTCATTTTTCAGACATTTCAGTTTCTGTAAAGTCCTAAGACCAGTCAATAAACCTGTCAATAAAATGTAATTTAGTTAATACTCATTTTATTGCTCAGAGATGGCCCTTTCATTGTGTTTCTCCTAAAATTCCTTATGAGACACTCACGAGATAACTGTTGGTATTCAGTGAGAGTATAGCATTATCGTGCAGACGGCATCGGAATGTAAGGAGAATTGAGCTTATTTTGAAATCTGACTTTGACACTGAGTTTGAGACATGGCTGAACTCTCTCCTGCAACTCTAGAGGAGACAAATCTGGCATTACTGTGCCCTAGTGAAAAAATAAATATCCTTAAATGTATTTGAATTACATTTATTTCATGCTCAGTATACATTTTCATATGTATCTACTTAGTAAAATGCCATGCAATTGTACTTTTAGTATACTTAACTAGTATACTTAAAGTCTGCTAAATTGGAACAACTAATTTTGTACTTAATGCACTTTAATTGTGTGGTAGAAGTGCTGAAGTCCAATTAAGGACATACTTGGTATATTTGATTGTGCTAAAGTGGAACTATTGCAAGTATACTTTAAATATAATATTACACAATCCTCATTAAAAGTGACATAAACACACATTTAGGCTTATTAGTAAGAAATATGCATTGTGCACAAGTAATACTCCAAATAAAGTTTAATTAAAATTCTTATATTAGTAGGTCTCGAGTTATCGGTCAGTAAATATGTTTATAGATTTTAACTATACTTAGTATGAAATAAATATATTTGAAATATATTACTTTTTTTTAATAGGGTGTGTGTAAGAAAAATCTTTTTTTTTTGTTTTGCTTTATTTATTTATTTATTTATTTATTTATTTTTATTTATTCATTCACTCATTCATCCTTTTAGATTTCAATCCCAGCTCAAACCAGTGTTACTATTAAGATAGCTAGTAATTATTTTTAAAAAATGATGAACTACAATAAAGCTGGAGACATTTACATTTGATAATATAAGAAAACTGCCTTCACAAAAAATTAAAAATGTCAAAGTTAAAAAATGGTTAGCTGAAAGTACTAGAATTACTAAATATGTAGCTAAATAAAAACATAAAACAGTAAAAAAAAATAAATGAAAAGTGAGAATAGTAAAAGTAAACCCTATTAATAAATACTGTAATAGTATGTAAAGAATTAAACTTATAAATAAGAAATGACCATTTATTATGGTATTTTATGGGACCACACTAATGGACGACCTTATCCGGAAATGTTACATACTCCACTATAGACTGCAGATCCTACTGTATTTCATTGCAGATTACAGATGACACTCAGCGTGCCTGTGTTTGATATAAGACAGAAGAACACCGAGCGAAGTCAAGTCCTTGACAGAGCATTAACGGACCTGCTGCTCCATGCCAAAAACAGCATTTTTAAGCCTATTTTCCAATGTTATGGGAACGCTGGGCCAAATCCCACGAGTGACTCACAACACGTTCCCCTTGTTTCTAACCCACGCGGCGAAGACAGGTACACAAAGAGCAGAAATACCACATTTCATCTCCACTGCATTACGCCTGTGCGATGAAGCACTGATTTAGCATGGCCGTCTGCCAGCTCGCTCAGCTCTGCCTCGGCTTGTGACGAATCAACAAGGACGTGAATGTGTGACTGTTGGATTCTGGCAGCGTTCGTATGTACCTGTCACTGCAGCACTGGGCTCTCTTCCTCCACTCGGCAGACAGTTGCATCTAAATTCACCTCAGTGCGGTGGTTTTTCTGAGCCTTTAATTGACTCCAGCAGTCATGGGAAAGCGAGCCGAATCTCCAAGCGGAGCAGGTGGACGCACAGCTGGACTGGGCCAAGAAACCAGGAAGTCCAGGAAATGCCTGATGAATTATCAGGAACACAACAAGCCAGAGGAAAGGAAAAGTCACAAATGAGAATTCTTTTACGTTTCAGTCTAGTCAAAAGAGAGAAATAACGTAAAGAGAGAAAATAAAGACTTGGAATCAAAATAAATTGTATTAATTTCCTTGATACGCATTCCTGTGGTCTGACTGATGAACGTTACGTACATGACTTCCCAGATGCACGCAAAAAAGTTACTTTCCATAAACAGGAATAGGAATCTAGGCCTCGATTCCTTGCAATGTTTCTATTAATTAATGATTTGAGTACTTTTGAGGAATAAATATTTAGGAAAAAAAGGTCTTTTGACAACTGATGACATAATTTTAGCTTTCAACAAATTTATGTTTAAAACAATTCTTGCAAACAATGTTTGCAAATGCTTAATGACTTTTCACATCCTTCACTATAAATGCAATCTTAAAACTGGCTCTAACTACATATTAAACAAAACTGCTAAATCATAGATTCAAGAATCATACTACATTGGTAAGATTTTGATTCACTTAAAAAGAACCTGTTCATGAGAGTCATTTGTTCATGATTTGGACTACACTGGTCACGCTGTAGCCTTTGTTTTTGATTCAATAAAAAGTGCAGGCTCATACTTTAATAGTCATTTCTTCTGGATTCATACTACATTGGTAGCATTTTATCATTTTGATTCACTTAAAAAGACTTAGAAATACTGGGCACAATGACTAGTACACACTGGAGTTATATTCGGTTGTAAGTCCTTAATTGCGTTTTGTACACAAATAATTCACTAAAATAAGGGAGTGACAAGTGCATTGGACAACCAAATTTACAAAAATTCTACACAGTGTGTACGGAAGTAAACTGAACTAGTTGTTAAGGACGTTTTTAACATGCATAGATGTGTCTCTCTTTTGTATGTGCAATGCATCATGGGGAAATTTGTAAGATTTTACATATCTATGTATACGGAGACATCTTTTTTTTATTGTACAGATAATGTAAGTTTGTGATTCGCTAAAAAGTGCAGGCCCATACTTTAACAGTCATTTGTACAGGATTGATACTACATTGGTACTGCATGATTTTGATAAATTATTTGCTTATAAGGCAAGGCAAGTTTATTTATATAGCACATTTCATACACAATGGTAATTTAAAGTGCTTTACATAAAAGGAAGTAAAATTAGGGGTGGGCGATATGAGGATTTTTGATCGTGGACGATAAAAATTTCTCCACGATCTGCTTTTTAAGGAATATCGTAATATCGTGCTATTTTATCATCTCTGTCTCAATATGCTGTACAACTTGTCGCACTGTATGTTAGTAATTGCCTAAAAAGTGAAAGCTCACATGAAATAATTGTTTGTTTAGGATTTAAACTACACTGATCAACTTAAAAAGAAACCAGTTCATAACTCATTTGTTCATGATTCAGGTAACACTTGTCATGCTGTTTGATTTTCATTAACTTAAAAAGAACTCATAAGAGTCAACTGTTCAGGATTCAAAATGCTTTTGTTTTTAATTATTTTTAAAAGAACTGTATGATTTTGATTCACATAAAAAGAGCCAGCCCCTAAAAATTATTATACGCTGGCGAGCCTGTGTGTTTTTAATTTCCTTAAAAAGAACTAAGTTCACAAGAGTCATTTGGCCATTCAGGATTTGGTGGGTATCAGTTCCACATCTGTGTAAGAATAAACATTCAAGAACCAATAAACAAAAATCTATTTATCTTTTACGATCAAACAAGTTTTGAATCATCTGTCAGTTCACATCCCACACGTGCACAGTAGGCTATGCAAATCTACTCCTAATGAATCTGTGAAAACCGGCGCCACTAGTGGTCAAGCAATGAACCAGAATGATTCATAACTCTGTTTTCATTAACTTCAGCACATTGAGAGTAAAACCACATCCTCATGTACAGAGTTAAACACTCAAATCAGACATAATCATCATCCAAAGATTATTAAAATACACCAGGGCCCTGTGAATTTAAGCAACAGCCCAGTGGTCTGCGGAAAGATGTTTTTACGGCTGTCTGCATTGGACCGATGACACTGTACAGCCGCATGCAGATGTGCATCACTGTACAACATTACACAGAAATGAGCCGTCTGTCCCACTTAACCCCGACCCCAATCGTAATGATAACCTCGTCTATGGCCTTCACGGCATGATGACAAACACCACTACAGCTCAGCAAAGTTTGAGAAACAGCAAGGCTTGTGAACAAAAAATCAGGAGTAACAGACATTATATCCCTTCTTTTTTAAACAGTCCCCTAAAAAGTCACGGGACTGTGTAAAAGTGGAGCCACAGGGAAACAACTGAAGGAAATCTACAAGCAAGCAGTCTAAGAGGCTGTCATTAATGAATAAAGAGCACAAACCCCAAAATAGACACATCTGTCCCATTATAGGACCCAGAACAGAGCAGATCTTTGGGTTGCTCTAGGTCAGAGTAGAAATGGAAGCGCGTTTTTATTTATTCACTCATTTACAGACACCACATACCCAGAGGGATGCGATATCGGATGCCAAAGTTTTACTGCACTCGATAAACAGCAACACATTTGCAGCACACAGCCAGGAATACAGGACAACTCTTGGAGAGGATCAGGTCACGTATGGGAGCTCTCGAACCACGGGAAACAACGATCACATATAGGGCATGGCTGATCTCAATTATTCACCTAGTCGAACTTTATTCATCTTTGGAAGATGTTTGTTTTCTTTGCCCACACTGATGTTGCATAGTCTATTTTAATGATGTCCTTGCTTGCTTTCTGGGTCTTGAACATGACAGTTGCATTGCTGTCTATGGAGGGTCAGAAAGCTCTTGGATTTCATCAAAAATTGATTCATTAATTTGTGCTCTGAAGATGAAGGATTTGACAGGTTTGGAACAACATGAGGGTGACTTTTCATTTTTGGGTGAACCATTCTAATCCCAACCTAATATTAAAAAGATAAAGGTCACATAGATTAATGTATATTTTCATGTAAAGGCCCAAATAATATGCAAAATGTGAAAGAGTTTGATAAAAATCATTATTTTTGCAATTCCAGTTGGTGCCATCATACTTCAACTAAGTATTTTGAGTTATAAAACATAAAACCCTGAGCAAAACAGTTGTCCTCTGGGAAAAAAAGCAGGAGATGAAGAGTGTGTTGAGAGAAAAAAGGAGACAACATGAAAACTAGTTAGCGGCAGACGGTCAGAGCATGTTTTGAGGTCAGTTCTGGCCAGCAGGGTTTTGAAGCTTCAATCTGGGCACCAGTGCATCATCAGTCAGGGCAAACATTACTGTTAAAAGTCATTACAGCTAGGCTGCAAATCCCATGTTTCTCAGCTGCTTGATTCCATCTGGAGCGAAACCAGCTGGACGGCCAGTTTCCATCATTTATCAATCGTCTAGTCTGCTGAAGAGGAAGTTTTGCGGAGCACTTCAATTCGGACTGGCTCGAGAGCATGGAACAGCGTTATCAAAGAAAAACAGAGAGAAAAAAGACGAAAATACGACAAGAAACAGGGCAAAAGAGGACAAACTAAAGACATACAAAGTAAAAATCCCATAGACTTACATTGGAAGGACCAGAGTCACATCTAGAGACCTGAATATCTTGACGGTGAGCAATCACTTAGCAACCATCCAAAACACCCCAGCAACCACACAGCAACAAAACTGCTTATCAACATCCTTCCAGCACCACTGTGCTCAATTACGTATGAGTGAACTACAAAAATCTAGTCATAGTAAGTGGAATATGTAGTGTCGATAGTAATAGCGTATCTTATTCTAATTTAAATTATTGATTACCTGTACAAATATGACATACTGGATGATGCATTTGCCCTCATAAAGTAAAAATCTCCTGAAAATCTGTTTACGGTGCATGGAAATATTGCCTTATGCACTTAAATGATCAAGAATATGAAAAGCTTGTCCATTACAGGCCTAAACCAGCCAAGACACCAGCAAAAAACACACTCAGCAAAATACTGTTTAATTATCACGACTGACAAAACCTTAAAAATGACTGATAGTTTGTTTCAATGTTGCACACTCCTATACATATCAATATACTGCTGTTTTGAAAAGCCATAAAAAGCATTCCCATATCCTAGCATGAAAATGAATGAGCATAGGAGCAGGGGTTGAGCTGCGGGTTTGTATAGGAGAGAGTTTTGCGGGGTAATCCGTCATAATGCCGTCATGTTTCATACTTTGAGGTGGCTATATGGGGATGCATTTAAAGCTGTAAAACAAACCAGAGGCCAGATCGACAACAGCATAATAGTAAAGTGGCAAGCGGGTGACTCTGGGAACAATTACAGTATGGTAGTTTGGTTATATATGCCAGCTCTGTATGTACACACAGGAAACCCACACACAGGTGGCGTTCAAGCAGCCAGAAATGTTTGTGCTGCGAGAAAGGACAGCTCTTGTTGCGTATGGAGGATTTTTAAAGAGTAATCCATCCAAAAATGAATACAATGTAATTATTTAATCACCCTTAAGTAGTTTCTGTGGAGCACTAATAGTGAATTTCTGAAGAATATTCTGTTTTAATATAATGAAAGTGGACGCAAAAACATAAAAGAGGTCAGAATGAGTCACGAACTATGAGTATGATCCTGGATTGTAAAGTCTTTGAGGAAAACTTGAGAGCTGAATCAGGTTGATTTGAGAACAAATTATTCAGACAGATTTAGTGAACTGGATCAAGTGATTCATTGAAATGTTCAGACTCAAACGAATGAATCATAGATGAATCAGACATAGTTACTTTTCTCTTAATGATAAAACCTGGTTTGTTTGTCACACAAAATTAGTTTTCAGATTTTTTATCTTAGTTAGCTTATTTAAGCTTATTTACACCACATTATAAAAAAAAAAATTGTAAAAATGTGCAATTCTGAGAAGAAACTGTAAAATAAATATGCCAATGCCAGTTTCTAACACTAGCTCTATTTAAAAGTCTTAAAACATATTTTTTTCTTCTTCAGTTCTTCTCAATGTACTGTGGCTTTATTTCTTTATTTTTCGTTTGCGACTGTTAATTTGCGATGTGCCTGATATATTGCATTGGTCCATATGCAAATTAGATGTTACGTCTGTGTTCTTTCATTTGTGCGGTTGTTAGTAAGAAAGAAATTTTGGCTAATTTGCCCTGCTTAGTAAAACTGGTGTTGTAATTACTTTTTCTTTTTCTTTTTGTTTTGCAGAAACCCAAAAAATTGAACAAAATAAAATACAATTGTGAAATGAGAAGTCAGAATTCTTCCAAAAGAGGTGCAAGATGTAAAGTCAACATTCAGAGAGACAAAAATAGTGAGAATTGTGAGAAACTGTAAAACATCACAACTGTTTTTATTTCAGATGTGAAATATAAGACAAAAACAGTCAAAATTCCTAGAAAAAAGGTCACAATTGTAGATAATTGCAAATAAACACACTTACTGAATATGTTAAACAAACAGACCTAAACATTTATTTTATAAAGGCATAAAAAAACAATTATTCATGTTTATAACATATGAAAGCATTACTTTTTAGGCTTTCAATAAAGTTATACTAAAAACATGCCCAACATAATATTGACTAACCCAGCTTTTATACTACACAACTGTTTAGAAGTTTCGAAAATTTTAGCAAGCACATAAACAACCCCCAATCACTTTGATTTGTCCTTTTCCCGTTCCCGTTTGTTTTAAATCAACATTCAATAACAGAAAACGGCGGTTTGCATTTGAAGTGTTGTTTACATTTTCAGACGAGCCACTGACATCACCGGAAAGAGGGTCTCATGACCGCATTTTGGACGACATGAACTCTTTAAAACAATGGGAAACAGTCCATTCTGTCGGTCATTTACTGTGAAAGGGGATTTTGCGGTTCACTTTAGAGTGTTTGATGAATTGTTGACATGCTCATTTGCACTTGAAGCTGTTCCTGATTTTGAAGTCTAGCTCTGAGTCATGTGAACATGGTGGATTGATTACTAAAATGCTGACAATGATGTTTAAATTTTATTCTCTAGCAATGACACTGCTTTTGTCTGGTCTAGCAACGCCTATTAACATAGCCTGATGTAACGGCTCACTTTCCTTGAGGCAGCTGCATAGACTCAACTAGATCCAAATTTTTGCTCTTGCTGGCACAACTAGATCTGCTGTAGCAACTCAAAAGCACAATGCACTTGTTGTTTTGGTGGTTCATCTCATATTTACCGACTTGATCTTGTGCTTTCAGTGTCAGCACTGTAACTGCTCAAGCGTATTGTGTTTTTGAGGCCTAACTTTAGCACTGTTTACAATTTAGACAGCTCATTTCCTGACATTTTAAGCAAGCCATTTCACACACAGTCAGAACTGCAACTTCCAGCTTACAGCTGATTTAAACAGGGAAAGAGCACACTTTTAAAGCCATAATTCAATAACATGTTATTACAAACAAATATTTACAACCAGCAATTATATATATTCAATTATTTATTCCAATAAAATTAGTAAGTTTCTTTTTTGTAAGAAAAAAAAAAGAAATCCAAAATACAACAAAAGTAATATTTTGAGATATTTTTACTATTACTACTAAAATAACTTCTTTCTATTTGAATATATTTTAAAACATAATTTATTCAAGTGATCAAAGCTGAATTTTTTACATCATTACCTCTGCCTTCTGTCTATTTCTGTCACATGATCCTTCAGCAATCTTTTAAATATGCTGATTTGCTGTTCAAGAAACAATTTATTATTATTATTATTATTATTATTATTATTATTGTCATCAATATTTAAAACAGTTGAGTATTTTCTTCAGAATTCTTTGATGAATAGAAAGATAAAAAATAGTATTTAACTAAAATAAAAAGCTTTTGTAACATTTTTACACCATTCAAAAGCTTGGAGTCATTATATATATATATATATATATTTTTTTTTTTTTTTTTTGTGGGGGGTGGAATATATAAATCAATACTTTTATTTAGCAAATATACTTTAAATTACTTTTCCTACATAATTTCTAACAAAAGCAGTGGTAAAAATATCTATTTAGGAGTATTAGATCTTTCCAAGGATAAATAGTTTGTCATGATTACTTAAGGTTCAGACTAAGATTTTACTGTTTAAAACAAGTGGGCCCAACGGTTGGCCAGTGACAATTAACAGATTAAACATATAATAAACATTAATAGCATCACCTACTGCCTCATCTTCATAAACATTTTCATGCGTTTTCATTAATTAAAATCATGCAGCATGTTCTAACTTTGTGAAGTTCTAAGGTTTATGTTTATGAATTATAGTTAACCCCCTATGTGTTTCCGCTACATTCATTCTAACATGGCGGTCCACCACAGCAAAGATCATCCCCTCCTTGGCGGCAACCTCTTAGTGACGCAACTCGCATCATTCACAGTCGGGTTATTAGCAGAGCACTTAGAGCAGAATCTGAATTTCAGCACGGGATTGTGGCTATTAACGATAATTCTACTCATATCTGCAGGTTCTGCGCTAACAATGACAGATGATGGAACGTATCATTTGCACGTGTTTGAGTCTTGCTTATTTAAAGTGAAAGAGAACTCACTCGCGCTCTCTGTCTCCACAGCTGGCGATGAACTAAGGAGGGTGAGAGCTTTTAAGGAGAACTAAGGAGACCTTTTAAAAATCATTAAGCTAGTTTGCGAATGTGATACTAATTTAATAGACAAGTCAGTTTAATAACAGTTCAATAAACACTAAGTTAAAAGCCTATTAAGTGAGTTATGTTATCTGACTATAACACTACAGCCTGATTTTGCTCCGTTTCAACCAAGAAAATGGTTCCAAATAAAGTACCAGCTCAGGCACTGCGCATTTCTAAAAGCAAACACAGCTGTTTCATTCATGGAAAAAAAAAGTGTTGTAACAAATCTAATAAGTCAGTGATTCATGATTCACCCATTCATAAAGGCAGCCACTTGATTCACTCATGAATGAATCAGCTGAACAAATCATTTGAATGAATGATTCAAGGATAAAATCAGTGACTTACGTGGTCATAGTCCTGCCACCACAGCTGGAAAACAAAATCCTATGGGAAACACTGCATATACAGGGTGCGATTTGTAGGGGAAGACGGCAAAACACAGTATGAAGTCCTGTTCTGAATCGAATGATTCACGAAACGCACTTTGAAATCCCGTTCTGATTCACGATACGTGATCCATTTGGAGCACTTCGAATCATTTTGTGACGCAATGGTTTAAGTGACTCTTTAAGTGACAGTTTCAAAAAGCTCTGTTGATACATTTTCCGTCGTATTAAAAACATTTCATGACATGACACTTAACAGATCACACTAACATTAGGCTATAATTAACTTTACCCTGGAGAAAAAAAGTTTTCAAAAAAAGTTTTTCACAAATCGCACACTGTAAATATTTGAAAGTTAAAAAAAATAATATAAAATACTGTGAGACTATTTACCACCAAATGACTTTTATGAGCCTGTTCTTTAAATGAATCACTTAAGACAACTCAAAAATTCATGGCCTGACAAATTATTCATTAAATAAGTACTTAATTTTTAATTAATTAATTGTTTTAACTGTCTGGAGTATTTAATAGAAATATGTTGATTAAATAATTACAAATGAGATTGAGCAAATGACTCTTATGGATTAGTTCTTTTCAGTGAATCAACAACAAAAAGTGCAAACTGCTGTAGTCCAACTCACGAATAAATTACTCTTAAAGGAACAGTTCACCCAAAAATTAAAATTCTGGAATCATTTACTCACCCTCAAGTATTTCCAAACCTGTTTGAATGTCTTTGTTCTGCTGAAGTTATTTTGAAGAAAGTTTGTAACCAGGTTGTTTTGGGTCACTATTGACTTCCATAGTTTTTGGGGGTTTTTTGCTACTATGGAAGTCAATGGTGACCCAAAATATCTTCTTCAAAATATCGGTTTCCGATCCCTGTTGAAACTGAAAAAAACTGCATATGAAAATATCGGCTTCATTGTGCAAGAACCTTAACTTTCAGTGAGTCAACAGAAATGACTCAAACTACTGAACTAATGAATCACGCTGACAAATTTCATAGAATGAACTCACTGAACCAGTCGGAGTGTTACTGAATCAACATCTGAAATACTTAATAAACGACAAGACTTTACTACTTTTGGTAAAACTTTTAAGTAGTAAATTTTCATTTTACTATAAATGCTTCTGAAACATTTTTGGTGATAAATTTAAACAAAAAATAAATAAAAATATGCATGATTAACTGCCTATTTTATAATGCATTACTTTCATTTTGAATTAACTGCGCTAAATGAAAACGTTAAAAACCGACAGCCCTTATATTTCACATACAGCATGTGTGACTGAGTATTTATCACATAACGGCCCCTTAGCTGAAAGCATCCTTTAAATGCATCTGTCTCGCATCAGCACGCATTAGTGGATATGCCAAGAGCCAGGCAGAACGCTGGAGCTGGATTCAATATTCTCTCCCTAAAGTGGAGCTGACGGAGCTTCAGACTCACAGACGGGACGCACCGAGAGAACACTACGTCCAGAGCTCAACAACATAATGACATCAAACTGGGTCATGAGACATGCTGCAAAGAACTCAAGAACACTGAACTTTTAAATAATCGATCGCATTCGTACAGAGGTTACACAACACAAACCATGCATGAAGCATGCTCGCATATTTTGTGCATTTGTTCATGACAGAATGCAGTATGAAGACAAATCCGCTCCTTATCGAGATGCACAAAGAGGTCACATAGTTTGGAAGTTTCTATTCCTATTTGGAAATGAACGTGCTGGGATCTGAAATTAGGATTCGTCAGTTTAAACTGCGAAAATCGTGAAAAGACCAACTGTAACAATGGGAATCACACTGAGAGACTACTTTTCTTTGAAGAAACAAACTGCTTGATCTAGAAATTCACTCTTGTAAATATTTCGCTTTACTAAAAAAAACAAGAAAAATGCTCAATATCAAGAGACTTTTCAATCCTTCAAGGAGGTCATATGTATCTTTTTTTGAAACATAAACAATTCAAATCTAAATATGTGCAAATAATATATACTTTTAGATAGATACTTTTCAGGTACCGACCGAATTGCCTCGATATAACCGAGTAGAGCTGCACAATTAATCGTTAAAAGATCGCGATCTCGATTCGACCCCCCCACACGATATTAATCCAGTATTTATATGATTGTCCAATTATACTTTCAAGGACAGGAGACGAGCATAACTCCTCTGATCTCGAGATAACACGCAATCACTCACAGCGGGCGTGATGACGCCTGACATGTGTGGCCAGATGTGCTTGTTACACTTTAACACCGCACGCGTCGGTCCGGGTATACTTCACTTTCCGCGTTCCGTTCAGTCTCGTGCACAACCGCGTCCGTGCAGCTTTGGAAGTATTCACCTTATTTTCCACGTAAACGCGGGTGCCACCATTTTCAAACTATAATGTGTTAGATTTTCGGTAAAGCGCTTCCGCTAGTAGTTGTAGTTGTATTGAGATGCCGTAGTTTTATGTTTACTTTGTGGAGTTTCTAGGATAGTTTACTCTTAATATGGACCATAGAAATACTGGCGTACTTCATGTAGTTAGGGGGTGTCATAACAGCTGGTTTAAGCGTAAAAAATACCTGCAAGAAATTTGTTTTGAGCATAATCCACGCACGAGAGCTGAATGTGGATGTGGGCCATGCTATGATTTACACGCCCCTCCGAAGGGTGAAGAAGCACCTCGTTTGACAGTGGTCTGGAAATAAATCAATTGTACAGTACTGTGTTTATGAAACCACTAGAATTCACTACTGCTAATTTAGATATACCAGTAAAAAACCTTTTTTATCGAAATATAGAATGTTGTAGTAATTTTTGGTACAATGTGTATTTGTTTGAAATTATTCAATGTGACCATTAAATATATTGTTTACACAAAGAGTTTTAAGATCTTCCATTACTTCTTTCAACTTATATGCACATACACACAAACACAATCAAAATGTCAAGATGAACTTTATTTTGTTTTTTATTTAGATTTTTCCACCCACTGAAAATAATACAATTTAGCAGTGTAAGTTAAATAAGTGTAAGTTTGTCAGTTTTTCAAAACTCATGGTACAAATTAAAAACATTCGGAATAGGTGTTTCAAAAAGTTTCATCAAAATAATAAGTGAAAGTTATAAAAAAAAAAACAAGTGTGCATTTACTTTTTGATTTTATATATATATATATATATATATATATATATATATATATATCAAAAAATAAATGTACACTTGTTTTTTATAACGTTCACTTTAAAACTATAAACAAGTTCTTTCACGGATGAAAGGAGGAGACATTAGTCATTACCATTTACCTAATCCTCAATGCAATCACATGTAATGTAAGTATAATGTACGTAATGTAATGTAATAAGGACCCAAGCCGAATGAACATTTGCGCCACTTTGACCAGGATTCACATCTGCTTTTAAAAATATGAATTCACTTTCAGTTTCATGTACCAGCACTCGGCCGACCTTCCCGCTGTGCAGGTACTGATATGCCTCGGTGCTTTTATAATTCTGCATCGAAGATCCATCTACTCCGAGCGACAAAACGAAATAATTAAAAAGGTCCTCATAAGTTATAGCAGGCCACTTCTTCATTTCATCCTCCCAATGTGTTATGCACCACGGTTGTGGTAAATATTTACCATTACAGTGTTTAATAGTTGTCTGTGTGTGCTCCCACGACATCGCTCTACACGCTCCTTACCTACCGACTCCTGAAACGGAACTCTAACACATAATACGTCATCGCTTTTACTTCCACGTTGCAAAATAAGGTGGATACTTAATCGCGGATGAGTGCGAACGGAAGCAGCGCGGAAGTGTGTGTATGCAGAGCAGGAGCAGCGCGCCAACTGTGCTTTTAGGGGCCATTCACATGTGGCGTCTTTTGCGCGCTCAAGTCCAATATTTCAAATGTAGATGCGCACTTTGCACGCTCACAATGGAAGTGACGCGGTCACTTGTAGTTTTCAGCTTTTCAGATTACTGCTAGCACACTGACCTGCGCGTAGCGCTTCTGGTGATATTAATGTCTTGCGTCTCACTAAATAAAGACATAAATACAGTATGTCACGATGTGCGTGCCGGTGATGTCGCGGTCTCGCTTCTCAGCGGGACAGAGAGGCTCAGAGACAGGAATTCCAATGAAAGAGTGTTTAGTCACGAGGACAAGGATACACGGGGGGCTGACGAAGGTGCGGGACCAACGCAGACAAACACTGGAGCATACATGAAACGTTATCGACGGATAAAGACACAGGACATGGGGCATGATATAAATACAAGATACAATCAAGGATAATGACAAACACCTGGACACACACGAATGGCAGGGAGTGAACACTGATGAGCGGGGCGGAGTCATAAACAAGGGAGACACGAGGATACAAAAGGTAAATAAACACAACAGAAAAGCACATGGACTAGAAATGAAAACACAAGGCATGACAGGACTAAACACAGAGAGAGACGCCTATGGCGTTACAGTTTCAAAGCAATAATAAAGTAATAAACAGGAAAAAAAGTGTTAATGCTGCTAGATTTGTCCATTGAAAAACAATAATTTAAGATGTAAAGAAGCTCTACAGAAGACAGTGTCATTTTTCAGCTCAATTCATTTCAGTGATAGTGTCAAGTTCATAAATTATTAAACGACTTCCAAAAGCAGCTCTACAGAAGACAATAGTGTCATTATCTAGCTTTATTCAAATCAAGTTTTTGTGTTCTCATTCAATAGTGTAAGTAGAGTAAGATTAATCATTTTTCTGAATATTACTTTCAATAATGTAATGATGTATAAAACACAGCTCTCTCTCACACACATACACAATCACTTTCAAATCAAGCAGATCTCTATTAATCAAAGTGCAAATATGTTGCAAAATCAATATGGCAAATCTTTCGCAGAACACTGGCAACTTTTACCTTAAGGTAATCTTAACTGCTCATCACCCAGGGATGCAAAAATATGGTATGCAACACGTGCACGTAACAGCAAGTTTTTAAAAATTGCAAAAAAGTTAGTTCTAGTTAGTTCTAAAAAGTTAGAAATTGCTAAAGACCATAAAAATGTTGTTAGATGCAATGAGTTCAGGATGAAAAAGATCTACATATGCATACAATACAACATAAAAATTTACATTTTAATAAAACATTAATTTGACAATTATTGAAGATTTAATTACATTTATTAACTAAACATTTCCATTATGATAATAACAAAAACGTGGGGTTTTTTTACACTGGGGCTTAAAAAATGAATAACGGGTAATGGTATTTCCAAAACAAACAAAGATTGCTTCGGGTTTTAAAGTCATAACCTTATGACCCACAACAGAACCGGTAAAATAGCTTCGGCAGCCAGCACAAATAGACAGAGAAAGAAAACAGCGAGACACCAAACAAAACCAGAGCATAGGAGGAAAAGAACTCAGCGGTGCTTTACATTTCATCTCACTTTTTCCCCTCTATCTTCCTGACCCGGGGCACTGTTGAAAATCACTCTTGAAAACGCTGCAGGCTTTTACACCCCTGCACCCAAAGCCACCGGAGGGATTCAGGGAAGGGGGCGGCTGGCAAATGTGGCTATAATACAAAGGGAGACCCACTAATGCATCATATAAATAATATGAATAATGAAATATGATAAAAGCCACAGTCAGGCGAGCGGTACAGTGGTAGTCTCTCAGTGCCTGCTGCATATTTATTCTGGCCTCATCCTGAGCACACATACAGTGCCCAAGGACTAAAGAGATGTTTCATTTGGATGAATGTTCATCATCTAACACTCTGCAGACAGCATTGAGGGTGTGGTTATTTAAGAGGAAACGGAAAACAGAGAAATAAAAAGAAAAAGTTAATGTCTATTTGTTCCCTTCTTCAACACCGTGACTACTATCCATGATGGATTACGCTTTCCGTCGGCTCCGGTAAGGTAGCTTCTGTACTTTAGCACAGTACACTTTAAATCAACCTAATTACCATGTACAATATGGAGATTTTATTATACTTTCAACCATTAAATCATATTTCACAAAGCATAAAACAGTTGGGTGGGCTGAGCGCCGGAGTCGCCATTTAATACACCTGGAAATAACCGTGTGCCTTTGCCTCAGGCAATAAACCCTTGTGCAAAACCCCCTGGGGTTGCTTCATTGCTTATATATAGAGTTGTACCACATGGGGCTGTTTCTCAACCTGCATCCATTTGTACTCTGTGGACACAGGTAGCAAATGCCTAAAATAGCCAAACAACAAACACTGACCATAATGGATCACGTTCCAGGCTTTAAATCGGATCCTGTCTGAATATTTTTAGTGCTATAATAGTGTGTACGTGCTTGAAGATGTTACCTCTGGTGACCACCATCTGTCTCAATCTGAACTCAACAACTGCATCAGACAAGCTATATCCACCCCAGTTTGCCTAACCACAAGTGTTTCCAGCTGGTTTCATCCCATTATAATTATCTCATGGGAAGACACGGTCCTACATAGCAAATGCTACCATGTTAGAAACAAACATGTAGCCAAGGTGCAACATACTGTAGGGGCAAAAAAAACAAACAAAAAATAAAACAGGATATATATATAGCCACAGATCTACATTTTGGCAGAATGTACTGCACTTATGTCAATTAAAAACCTGTATGCTGCAATTTTATTTGCTGAAGAGAAACATTAGTGACTAGGGAACAAAAAAGTATAAAAATACCATA
>JAUCMR010000062.1:15438421-15453363 GCA_032357425.1 Enteromius argenteus
AAACCTGTATGCTGCAATTTTATTTGCTGAAGAGAAACATTAGTGACTAGGGAACAAAAAAGTATAAAAATACCATACCAAAGAATGCTTAAAGGGTTAGTTCACCCAAAAATAAAAATTGTGTAATTAATTACTCACCCTCATGTTATTCCAAACCCGTTCATCTTCTGAACACAAATTAAGATATTTTTGATTATATCAGAGAGCCATTTGGTCAAAAAAACAAAACGTTAATTTAAAGTTAACTTTGAATGCACTTAAACCGCATAAAGTTTAAAAAAAAAAAAAAAAAAATCCAAGGAGCGCCAAACACCCACTGTTTAAAATCCACAGGACTGATGTGCCACATCTGAAGTCTTCTGAAGCCTTATGATAACTTTGTGTGGAACGGACTACAATGTGAGTAAATTCACAAATGTTCAAACACATGGAAGAAGAACCACTGCAATTTTGCAATCAATGCTGTCAGTGGAGTTTTAAAAAATCAGACATAAGCTTCAGCAAACATCTTATATTTCAGTCAATGTGTTACTCATACAGCTTCAGGGGACGTCAAATATACTGCTTGAGTTGTACTGGACTACTTTTAAGGTGTTTGTATGCACTTCTTGGAGTTTGACAGTCTTTTATCACAATGAACAGTTTCTACAGAAAACAAAAAAACAGTATACAAGTTTGGAATGACATGAGGGAGAGCAAATACAATTCATTTTTGAGTGAATTATCTTTTTAAAATTCAAACTTCACATAAATGACAGCAAGCATCACATCAAAAGCCACGAAACCGCATCTGCGAAGGCGTGAGATGCTCACAAGCTAGGTAGAAGACAAAAAGACTCCTCATAAGAAGGTCACCCCATTAAACTCCCAAGAAACAATGCACAGATGTACATTGACAGGGCCTGCTGCTCCTATATCAGTCACTGTCAAACCACAGACCACCTAGAACACAACATGGACTGACAATTGCCCTAAGGAGACTACATGTGCATGTTCCTGCATGGTTACCCACGAGCACACTGGGAGATGCCAGCTTGAGTGTTCAGTATGCATATGATGTGTGTGAGTGGTAACATGCCAGTAGAGGGCTGTATGTCTCCTGTTACAGTACTTTGAGTCTACCGACTTACTTTGAACACTTCTTCTCCAATGTAAAAAAAAAAAAAAAGGCACAGGTCACGACTCTACCTCTTAAGACCCTTCACTCTGCTTTATGTGCATGCAAAGAGAATGAAAACCACAGTCAGTGATCTGTCTTGAAATATAGAGTGAATGGTACGAGGTTGAGTGTGAATTAACGGATGTGTGTGTGCTGGTGGGAAGAAAGCAACACCCATATGTTGCAGGTGCAGATCTGAGTGTGATATCTTCTGTTCTATGCATGTAATTGGCAGGTATACATGTGTAGGGCTGCGTGGGTCCTTGTGGATAAAGATAGCAACACGTGCAAACGTCGGTCTGACAGCGATACGGCTGTGTTAGTATGCGCAGACTGTATGTGATCGTGAATGGCTGAACGGACCATCTAAGCAGCTCCTCTCCTCTGAGTTTCCAGCTCCTCCATTATCAAATGCACAAGAAAATTGTCTTATTAATTATTTCATGGTCAATTAATTATTTATGTAAGCTCTTTTAAAAGCTGGAGGAACTGCAGAAATGGCTGTTGATATTGAGCCGAGTAAAAGTGCAGCGGGGAGTACATAAAAAAATAAATAAGTGAAAACCAAAAAACGATGGTCGATTTGAGGCCTCAAATAGGATTGAGGCCAATATCTGAGGACTTCAGGAAGCACGGCTGACTACAACCGAGGCAGACTGCTCCCTACGCATTCCCTTCACACACGTTTTGAACTCGCACTAGGAAACAAGGGACCTTGAACAGTCCGTGAATGAAAATCTTTTCAAAGCCTCATGAATGTAAATTAGCACAAATATTGGTAACTTGTTTAAGCATTCATTCATTTCCTATTCATCTAAGCCAGTGTTTTCTAACCTTTTTTGTCCTACATACTGTACCTTCAAAAACCAATCAATAAGACTTTAATGCCCATTCATCAGCACAGAGCTAAAAGAAAAAAATTAATACATCTATAACTATTATAATAGATTTTTTTTGTATAGATAGACAAATAGATAAATGCACACCTACATAAAATATAATAAATGCATTAATGCACGTTTAAATATACAAATATTAAAACACATTAACATTCAAAACTTTGGATTCAGTCAGATTGAATATAATTTATAATGTTGGTTACACTTTATAATAGGGATTAATTCTCACTATTAACTAGTTGCTCATTAGCATGTATATTAATAACATATTAAAGGGTTATTTCACCCAAAAATGAAAATTCTGTTATTAATTACTCACTCTTGTATCGTTCCAAACCCATAAGACAATAATGGACATGGACAGCAATACAAGTGAAATTATCCCAGATCCAGAAACGTGGTAAAAGCATGTCCATGTAACATCAGTGGATCAATTTATGTTTTGCGACAATATGAGAATACTGGTTTTTGCGCATTTTAGAGAATATTCCTGTGTAAGCGTATACGTAAACAGATTACGCACATGCACATGCTTTCACCTGGATGTAAACAAGGCTGATTATGTCAAATACATTAAAGCTTGCATATGCGGCGCATTGAGATACTCTCTAAAATAGTGGAAGATGTAATTCACGGAAGAATAAATGATGTCAAAATTTGATTTACAAGTTGATTTACTGATGTCAGATGGACTGTTTTACAGATGTTTTTGCTACGTTTCTGGATCTGGATAATTTCAGTTGTATTGCTGTCTATGGAGGGTCAGATGACTCTGATATCATCAAAAATATCTTAATTTTGTGTTTCGAAGATGAACGGAGGTCTTATGGTTTTGGAATGACACAAGGGTAAGTAATTAATGACAAATTTTTCATTTTTGGATGAACTCAACCTTTAACTGTTCATAAGTACGTATAAAACATAATATTATGACCATATTTTACATCCCTAAGTGCTTTTAATATGTAGTAAATTAGGAGTTTATTGAGCCAGAAGTCATAGTTACTTGTTTGTTAATAGCGAGAATTGGACCTTAAAATAAAAAAATATATAATAATAATAATAAAATCAACCATAATTTGTATAATGTCATAATGTTACAAAAGTTAAAAAGCTACTCTTTTCAATCCTGAAAAAGGGTATTACACTTTCCACAAAATTTTTAAGCTGCAAAACTTTTCAACATTGATAATATAAGAAATGTTTGAGTAACATGTTACAATGTGTAATGATGCTGAAAATTCAGCTTTGCCATCAAAGCAAATATATATATATATATATAAATAGCTATAAAACAAATATGTAAACTACAATAATATTACTGTTTTTTCTGTATTTTTGATCAAATTATGCATACGTGATGAACATACTGTTTTAAAGATATTTATAAAACTTACCACGGCCATATTTTTTTTTTTTTTTTGGTACTGTAGAAAATATTTTCCCCCTTGGATAAAGCTAATGAAATTTAAGCTAATCAGTCATTTAACATTTAGATTTGTTCTATTGAACAGGTTAAGCAACCTAACCTCTCAATTTACACAAGATCCTATATGAGAAGTGTTTTCATTACTGCTGAAACTAGACTTTCAGCAGTACTGAAAAGCCTTGCAACATCATAACGACAACAGACGGCTTAACAAGCACAGTCACAATTGTGTTTTGCGAACAGAATGATGGAGTGCCATGTTTTCACTGTGGGGCTTTTCATCTTTTTTGCTCAAATCAACACTCCTCTTGACATCACCAGTAAGCAACACGGTCCAAACAGGAGGCGTCTCAATGTGCCTTCACCCTATGTCCTGTCTTCCCACCTCCCACTTCATCTTGACTTCCTGTCTGTTGTCGACGGTGATTTATCAAGTGTTGTGGAGGGCTATTATGGGCCAGCCCCTGTGGGCCCCCTCCTCACTGCTAAATGGCAGACTCCAGCCCACCGCCCACATTGATTGATCCTGACAGATGCTGAGGGCTCTTTGCCAGCCCCTGCCCCTCCAAGTCCCTGGGCAGGTGTGTGGCATTGTCTGTCATTTTCTCTAGTCCTCATTCCCTGTCTATCGCCAGGGGCGTGAGTAAACTCTGCCAACATCAGGGTCTGAAACCAATGGCTATTTTAGACATCAGAAGTGTATCATCTTCAGTTCAACTGGAACATTTTCATTTGTTTGTTTGAGCTTCCTAACCAGACTAAGATGACAACACTGATTCAAACAAATGTTGTGTGTTTGGGACAGAGCTACATTTTGGAGTTGTTGGCCAGGGTTAGCTTAATAGCCAGGGTCTAGTAATGCCTCTAAATTTTACCTGGTGACATTGAAGCTTTGACTGAAAGCTTTGCTTGTCATCACCGTACAGGGGCATAAGTAATGTAATTTAAATGACGCTCTATTTCAAGTAATATAACAAGTAACTATTGTATCCAGGTTAGGTTTCTGAACTATGAGATGAGAAATATTCAGGAAGACACCAGATCAGAATCGTTTGACCTTGACATCAGTCCGGCCTTAATCTTCATGCAGAATACCAAAATTAGATGAAAAATGCATCGTGAATCAATGAGCCTCTAAGATCCAGCACTAAATTTTCGCACTGATTATAAGGACAGTCTGTGGAATAAATTTAAATATGAAAAATGTTTCCCTCTAGCTGCAAGTCATATTAAATGAACGTTACTGATTTTAAATATCATAAAATGCTTATCTTTATGTTTTAAACAAATATTAAAATATTACATATCATATATTATTCATAAATATGATTATACATAAATATTAATTATTTAAAAAAATGTTTATGTGTGGTGAACGAGGAACATTGGAATTTTGGGGAAATCTGCTCAGTTTTCTATAAAAACCCACAAGCAAATATTATGGGCAGGCAAGCCCATAAGTACAGGTTATAGTACAAAATATCCATCCTCGCCACTTCATCTTGCATCAGTGCTGCTTGAAGGGCAAATACAATTCCTCTGCTCATCTTGTCAAAGCTCAGGAAGTGGAGTCCTCTCTATTCATGTCAGCAGACACAAGAGATCTGAATTTGAATGTGCACATCAAACATGCCCAGGAGAGCCGTACGGTGCCCCTCATTTCAGCTTCACTCACACAAAATCAGTAAGTAGACAGATCAGTTTTATCCCTTCTAGAGCCAAGGATGAGTCTTCTATCCAAAAAGGGGCACTATGTGCAGTGTGCAGTCTGTCTATGACTTTTGACACTACGCACTAAAGATTACATGGTCAAACAATATTTTTTTAATTATCAACATTGGACCATTTTTTTTCTCTGTTTGGCTAATATACTGTATCAAAAGCAGGATTTATATTTTGAAATTGTGTACAACTATTATTTTTAAATAACTGACAACACCAGCACCAGACTGCACAGAGCTCCCATGCATCCTCATTTTATTAGAGTCTCAGTTTAACAGTTCTGACAAATAAATTACATAGAACTTTTAAACAACGTTAGTAAAGAGTATGATAGGGTTTGATTTCTGTTATTAGTAACAGAGAGATAAATACTTTACTCTCGTCATGTTGCTGAAGTGGAAGGGTTCTAATACAACTAAAACTAAAGACAATACAATCACACAATTTCCTTCACAGCACATGCGTCTGCTAATTCTATAGGTAATGGACTTGTTTACTTTACCTTTAAATAGTCTGGTTCAGCGTTCACTGGAAACTGGTCATACAGTGAGAGTTCATCTAAAACCCTCCACCTCCCCCAGCTCCACATGTCTAGATCTGCTATGAGATTTATGCCACGTGTCTGTGTATCTATTGAAAGTATTTAATCCATACTTGCTCTGCCGCAGTGTGTAGTAGATAGAGTCCGCAAAGACTAAATACATTAAAGGGATAGTTCACCAAAAACTGAAAACTCTGTTATTAAAGGTTTTAGAAAAACACTTTTAACCACAGTGTCGGACCAAGTCCCAAAACACATTTGCTGCCAGTCAGCAGTAGGGGGGCGTGTCTTGTAATCACAGAGGGAAAAGAACGCTCAATTTGAGGGCACAGTCACAGTTGCCATGGTTGTGTATGTAAGTGTGGGGCAAACATTTCAAAATAAGGGCAAAGTGCATAGGCATTGTTGTTTTGATGCATTCCAAACACTTAAGACCTTCGTTCGTCTTCAGAACACAACGTTATTGTTGAACAAAGTCATTTAATTTTTGATTTCCTTGCACTAAAACTATTAACTAATTAAAAGTATGTGTTTGTGACATCAGCAGAAAAGTAAAGTTGTTTTAGAGGGCAAATACTATGGGGTTGCTCATAATAATTTTTTTTTTACTTGGAATAATGTGTCCTGATGCGTCATGTATGATATGAACAGGACTGCTCGTTAAGTAAGTAAACAGGGTCAATTTAGACTTCACACTGACTCTAAATAAACTAGAGCTATATCTAACTAATAAAACAGGACAGCCAACTTTCCTCTCACTGCCTTTTCTTATTTCAAAGCTGGTTCACATGACTGGCAATGTTCGGCGTGCTGCAGGGCGCCCATCTCTGGTCTGTCTTTAAAATGATCGCATTAGCCAGTTCACCACGCAATTTTCAGCCATGTGCCTCAGTGATACAGGACACAAAAAGATAGGCTCATGTTCCCGTTCCAGACATTTCATGTTTGCTCTGCTGCCTTTCATCTCTTTCACATGTAGAACTACTTTCCACCGAGTCTGAGGCCGGTCCAGGGGCGTCTGCCTGGGAAGTGCCAGACGGGGATGAGCTCAAACCACAAGAGGCTGAGCCAGGCTAAATGTGGTGTGGCAGAGAGCCCTCTCCTCAGCTTAGATAGCCTGCTCCATTAACAACACATGAGAGAACTGTAAAAGCCCCTCGCGCTCACTGTCTCTTGCCACGGACTGCGGAAAGCTCTCGGATGTGTGTTGCCAGGAAACCACATCTTACAGACTGCAAGGCACCCAGCTGGGGGAATGGGCAAACGTAGCTGAAACACATCTGGATGCACCTGACAAACAGCAGCAGAGCTGGGGACAGCCAGTCCGCACCACTGGGAGGTAGTGTGTTTTGTTGTTTTCGCACGCAGATGAACCATGCATGGGTGAGCAAAGGCGCCAACATGGGTGCAACATGAATAAAGTCCAAATAAAGAAAAAATTAAATTTTGTCATTATTTACTTTCCCTTGTGACAATGCAAACTTGTGTTTCGTTATTCATTTTGCAAAACACACACACTTACTAAATTATGCTTCAGTTGCACTTCAAAAAAGGACAAAAAAAGGTCCATAGGTCAATGATGTGACGTTCTATCTATTAACTTCTTCAAAAACACATGAAAATTAAATACAAAATGACTTGAATATACCTATTCTACCATTTTGCCCATTTTGGGGGTTAATACAATGATTGTATTGACGCATCTAACATCTGAATTTTTTTTTTTAATGCCTATTTAAGTTGTAAATAAAAGATATGACTTATGATTACACCACATAAATTAAAAAAAAATATCTTCCAACTATACTATGAGTCTTCAGAAGACATACATAGAAGACAGAAGACATACAGATTCATATAATTTTCACCTTTCCTGCCGCTCTCAAATCAAATACTGATGATTCATTCAACCAATTTATTCACACAAACCTCATATACTGCTTCTGAAGACTTGGAACTTAAAGTTTTATGCTGTCTTTTACTATAAAAATATGTAAGATCATTTAATGCTGTTTTGTCCCCTACCAAATAGATTTGGAAATAAATGACAGAACATAAATTTTTGATTTTAAGATAGCCAACTGTAAGATTTTGAACTATATCATAGAAAACATCTGAAATACTAAATGTAACTGTATGCATTTAATTCAAAATGTAGGCACCATTCTTCATTTCATACAGCAAAGTTACTCTAGCTCAGTCTTTGCAGAAAACGAATACAATGTAAAAATACTTTGATTGACAGCTAGCAAGGGCTCAAGAGATGAATCCCACGTATCACTGCAGTACACTATAGGTGTGTAGCTTTTAGCAGTTCTAAGTCAGAAAGATTTTACATTGGTCACATGTCCCATGGGGTCCTGATACCAGAGAATAAGAAAAATTAACACGCTGAAATACCATTTCGCGCAGGAAATGAAAAGAGCTGTGGCCTATATTCTCTCGAGTGGACTGCATATACTCTAATGTCTCACTCTTTCACTATCTGCCTTTCAAAGTACGTCCTTGGCAGTGAGCTCTGTCAGTGTGGTGGGATTTTAACTTGAGACTATGCTCTTGATTAGCAACATCCTTCTTGGCTCTCATAACTTCATATGCATTTTAACGCAGAGGAGTCTGGGGGACAAAAAGGTTTGTTAGGGGAAACAAATGGCACTGTGTATTCAAAGTGTGCATTGTTCATTCAGGCAACAGCCCAGGGATGCGCTATGCTAGCCATTCTTCAGAAATCAGCATTAGGTTTAGGGGTCCAACAGGGACGAGCTGCTAAACAATTAGCATTGTTGCTGTTAGCAAGAGCTGGAGCCATGAGGCAAACCCCAGTCAGCGATTATGCAGAACACATAAAAAAGCCAACACAATATTGTTGGTGACTTAAAACTGTGTTAGGCTACTTGTACAAGGACACCGGTATGAAAGCATAAAGATATTTATGTCTACAAAAAAAACAGCTTTAAGTATCAAAGATTGTACATGTCCAGATGTAATATCATGACTAGACTAGCTCTGCAGATTCCCTCTGAACTAAAATATGCAAAACACACACACGCCATCCCTTGTGTTCATGATATTTTTTAGGAATTTAAGCTGAGATTGTCTAACATACATATTTAGACCCATATTTTGCAAAATAGCTTAATGTCTACAACTGAACCTGGGCATGAAAACATCATTTAAAATCTATAAAAAGTACAACCGCACGATTTGTGACATGTACCACAGTAATATCTAGGTATTCTTTGAAGGATTGTGTAAATATTGATAGTACAGTAACATGACATTACCATCTGACACAGTATTTATATGTATTCATTTGTCATTTTGCCATCAATGGCTATATTTATGGCAAATAAATACTACTTAATTTTGAAAACGTCATGTAAATGGGAGACTATGACTTAATAAATAATCTTTCTTGGTATAAACGACTTTAGATAATTATGAAATTAAAAAATGTAAATATAATGCATTGAAAACTAACTAATATGTACTAATATTACTCAAACTAAAACTTAAAAAATAAAGATTAAAGCAAAAAAGTTAAATACTGAAAAATAGTACTTAAAACTGGACCAAGCCAAGATATAAACTGAAAAGTCCTTATGCAAGCGAAGACGAGGTATTACACATGTATACCAAGTCTCAACTACAAGGGTGTGAGTGATGAGACCACCAGCACTGATTGATATAAAGCTGGAAGTGTTGTCAAGTCTTTACTTCAAACTCTCCGCTGATGAGTCTCACTTCTTCTCACCCGGCTGATGACTCACTCACACCCCATCCTGTACTTATCCATCTGTTTATACTTCATGACTACATCCCTGCGTTCCACCAGACGCCAGAGCAGAACGCTCTGCTGAACCCGGCAGGAGTTTTTCACTTCTACTCACATTTGGTTCGAGCTATAATATGTAGCAACAGCAAGTTAACCTTGTGAGTGTTTATAAAGGAGTGCTCCTGCAGTGCCAGTGGTCAAAATAACAGTAGCCTTATAAAGTTTCCCAGCCATTTCATTGACATAAATGAAACGTGCAAATCTCATAATGTTTGGGCGAGCTGACGAGGCGAGTTTGGGCGTCCAAAATAAATCAGCAGTCTGGAGCTCACCAGAACACCAGCATAGAAAAGAAACTGCTTAAACATCAGTCAGCATGTTGCTTTTCTATGAAACAGACCTGATTTCATCTGAACTAGGTGTGGGATGAGCAGCAAACAAGCAAATTGCTCTCTTACCTGTTTTCAGAAGTTGGCGGCACAGCAACATCAAACCGAGAAAGCAAGAGAAAGAAAGAGAAAAGGAAACTGTTAGAATATTAAACTTCCAAAAATCCACAATAAACCATTAGAAATAAGTACACAAGTCCTTCTAGAAAATAAGTGCCATGTCATCCTCATGATACTTATATTTCACACTGAAGCTCTGATTTGGTGTTTTGTTACAATCATATTTTTCTTCTTTTATAGTAATACCACACTTCACTAAAATAATAATCATCCTAATTACAATATTATCATTGCTTAAATGAATAATCTACAAGGACAAATTAAAATACCTCTTTATCTCTTTATCATTCTTTATCTTTAGTGTTATTAACCCTATTACCCTTCTAAAATAATAATTTCTACCTAGCATAAGTTTTAAAACAGAATGATAAAATACAATCACATCTTAAAATAGCTGCTTTACTTTTAATGTTCTAAAATGAAGTTTTTGCAGCCATTACTTGAATCATTAGTGTTGCATGATCTTTCAGAAATCATTACAATATGCTCATTTATAGTTCAAGAAACATTATTATCAATGTCAAAAATAGTTATTTTTCTTTTAATGATTTGTATTTTAAAGCTTTTGTAATATAAACATATTTACTGTCACTTTTGATCAATTCCAGCAAAGTCATGTACATTTATTTAAATGAATTCATTTAGCTTGATGTGCAGAGCATTTAATTAGCACTTGAAAGATGCAATATTTAAAATCTAAAAAAAGCACTCAAAAATTCCCTTATCACCCGTGTTACAGAAAGAGCTTTATACTGTAGACACACGCTGCTTATTTGTAAAGTATAAAGACGGATGATTCAGACCTCTTTTGGATGAAGATTTCCTGGCTATTTTGAAATATTCTCAGATGATCAAAAATCAAGTACAGAGCAGTTTGGTTTTCTATTAACTAACAAAATGATGGCAAATTAACCTTGATGACAGCACACTGGGGTGCAGTCTGAATGGGTCAGTTGATAGTAGCTTTTTTAAGTTTTAAAAGTACTCATCTTTGAAGCTACCACTTTGAAGAGCAACATTGCATGGAACTGTTGAGAGTGAGATAAGGGCTGATTTAACTGGAAGACGCCACTTCAAACAACAGCACAATTACAAAGCATGTTCTTGAAAGTCCTTCAGTGAAAAGGTGTGTTTTTTTCAAAGATGGCGTATGTTGATTGACTTAACAAAAGGGAGGCGTATCTTTGCAGGTGTTTTGAAATGACAGACCAACCAAAAGCATTCAGTCTTTGAACAGAGCTTAAACCAGATGGTCGTAGCTACCAAGCTGGGTTTAACTGGTCAGTCAAACCACCAAACCAGATCTGTTTGGACCAGCTAACCACTTTAGGATGGTTTCAGAAGTTTTTTTTTTTTTTTTTTTTTTTTTAAGCAGCGAATTCATATTCTATGAATGTTTTTGCAGGCCGAATGCTTACACTGCATTAACAACAGTCGGGCCGGAGACAGCACCTTGTTTGTGCATGATGCACTCCAGAATTCACCTATTATTAAAGTACTGTTTTGAAGAAAATGCCACAGTCTGATGATTTTCCCATTTGGAGGAGCGAATAAAACCGAGATTATTTCCATAATTTGCAATATCCAAAGGAATGCTGCATGAAATTAATTTCAGTGAAGATTTCTTCCACAGTAGAGGAAACAAACATATAAATTTGCGTCCTGTTTTATATACAGGAAAGCCACTTCATTTAATCTAGATAGAAAGCTGAACCTTTTATATGGTTGATTTATATTCTATAAAATCAAAAACTGCATCAAGGCTGTTTTAATATTAAAAAAAAACTTTAAGGCTCTACTATAAAATTGTTGTTATAATAGGGGATATTCAAGCATTTCTATTACTTAAAAAGTCATAGAATATTCAAAGAAGGTTTAAAAAAGGGGGTGGGGTGCCTAATCTCATATTTGCTGTAGTGCTGCATGGCAAATTTTTCATGGAAGGATACCCATGTTACTGTCATTGACAGTTTTAATGAACAATAATAGCCATTGTAAAAGTATAAGAGGCTTAAGAAGAAATAAAGACAAAAGCAAACAAAGTCAGCGCCGCACTAAATGGTCAAGATCAAAATAAATAAAGGTAAATATAACTCTGTGCTTAGCCAAAACTATATGACCAGGAACAAATAAAAGATCCATGAGACCACGAATGCCTGTTAAATACAACGTTACCCAAAATGAATTGTATCTCATGTTTAATCACTACAGAGACCACCAGACCCAGCGGCAAATGTCAGAGAGACTAGCCGAGCTTGAGGCTGCTCTCAGTGGATACATAAGCACTGAGCTCCCGGCTGGAGCTATAAAATCATATCAAATAGGTGCTTTCTTTTTAAATAAACTGCAGATTTGAGTTTTAAACAACTACATTCTTGCCTAAAAAACTCCTAAAACTACATTTTATGACACAATAACAATGATATTTTGAAAATTAGTTTCACAAGTCCACAAGAACAGAAAAGAAGCAATAATGAGAAATGACTTGTCTGTGTGAAAATATTAAATTATAAAATACACTTATATTTTTTTGTGTTTGTGCACTCTGATGTAATAAGCCAAGGTAAATAAACTCACGGACAGCAGATTGGTACGAGTGAAGTGACGATTCTAGTCAACCAATCAAGGTTCTGTAGTGAGATTAGCTCCACCTTTTTGGTACCATTTTGCCCTAACAGAAGGGTACCAAAAAGTGGTAACATTCACAGTGGAAACGAACATAATTGCATACCATACTCCTTAGTGGAAATGAGCCATTCTAATTGTCTTTCTCTCTGAATAGGACAGTCTGAAGATGGAAAACACACATTGGTCTCAAAGAAATAACTGCAATCCTAATCTTCTCTAGAGCATCAATACCAATGTCGAAGCCTACTGTTACAGCACCACCCCAGGTTTTCTTCTGCAGCATGTTTTTCTGTAAGCAGAGCTTTTAGAAACTGTCAGAAGAATCATATCTTTGTCAAACTGTATTTGACACACTGTCTCTCACCTCCATTAAAGAAAGATGGTCAAATCAACCAGCTATCTTAGAGTGCAAGATAAGCTTTGAGGAATCAATATCCTTGAGGGTAATTACAGTGACCCCAGATCTTACTGTTAAATGACAAACACTCAGGTCAACATTCTGAGAGAGGGAGAGAGAGAGAGAGAGAAACGGTCTGCCAATTTTGTATATGCTGTAGATAAATGCACAGAAACTGCTTTTTTCTAGTGTAGGGCAAAAGGGTATTTTTACTTATTTTAAATAATATCAGAAGATAAAATACTAGTGAACTATAGTCTACTATCTAACATCAGTCAGCTAAGTTCAGGAGAGTGGGCTAAACCTTTAGTAATCATACAGTAGATACCCCAGCACCACCATGCACCCGCCTCATGCACATAAAGGGACTGTGAGAAAAAGAATGAGAAAAAGAATAAAAGAGAAAAAAGGACAAAAGTTATAGACGTTTAAGTCAAATCAAACAGTACTTCAGAATCAATTTTTCTATCTTGCGAACACATAAAGATGGTAATATAGATGTAGGAAAACTGTCAACAGTCTTCAAATTGTGTGGCTGTACTGTAAGATATGAATAATATGATCTAGTACGATAAACAGCAGGCCTTCAGTCAGACACTGACATATTGTTTCAAATTCGCTCAGCAGAAGGCAATCATTGTGAAGTTAACGCATTTGAATGACTAATACAGCTAAGGGGTTAACTTAGCATGTGCCACTCAAATAATAAAAAGAGGCTATGTTGTAATCAATCTCCAAACTGTCACTCAGATAATAGAGAATGGCTTCCAGCCAAACGCCAGTGAAACTGAGGTACATGTATTTTGTTTCTGGCAAAGTGAAACATTTAATTGACAGGGTGAACGTTGCCTGTAACCATGATAAAACGCAACTGAATATCCCACAGTGGAGGTTATCAAAAACAAGTACTTGGTTAAAGTAATGAACCCTTTTGAAAGCTAAAATTGACCTAAATAATTTCTAAAGTAATGTTAAAAAGAAAAAAAGTGTTAGATTTGAATGCCCGCGTAGCTGACAGACTGGCATTGTTATGTTTTTCTTTGTTCACTTTCAAGTAATTAATTGGTCTAAAAGTCACACCATGAAATTATTTATCAGCACACTATAAGAAAAACTGTAAAAAGCAATCATAGCTTCTTTCCTATTGCTTAATCAGACTTAAAAATGAAGCTTGTACGTATTATGTTAAAATACTTTCTCCTATCAGTGTTTAACACCATCAAAACATTGCTCTATTTGTTTTACCATCCAAATCAGCCAGACACAGCAACACTGGCTTAACCAATAGTGTGAGCTTTGTGAGACACCATCAGACCAAAGACATGAGGAGTGTTCTGTTTGGAAAAAAAGTTATTATTTTTTGCATATTTTTTTAAATAAATGACAGCTCTTAACATACTTCCTCTCATTTTCTCTATCAGATCTTTCCTTGCGTCCTGCTAAATTTTATTTGACAGAATCTACAGTAGAAATGTTTCTCCAAAGCACAGCAATGTAGTAAATCTTGAATTAGGCCTATAAGGTAAGGTTTCGATCACTGTCAAAGCCTCCCCTAGAGGAAATTCCTAAACATGAATGAATACTTCACATAAAATATACATCTAGAAAAAACAGTTTTAATTGAATTGCTTTAATAACCTTAATATGCCATTTATATATTCTAATAATCCATCCTATTTTGCTACAGTACTGTGCAAAAGTCTTAGGCCACTAGTGTTTTCACCAACAAAAAATGGTTTTAAGTCGGTTATTTCTATCTTTTGCGGTAGCGTGTCAGTTGGAAATATCACTTTACATTTCCAAACATCATTTTTGTCATTAATTGTAATAATGCAGTGAGATTATTGTCTGCACAAGGAGTCTGACAACAGCCAGTGCTCCAC
>JAUCMR010000062.1:15454513-15482087 GCA_032357425.1 Enteromius argenteus
CAATCTTTTAATCTTTGGTAGTGAATCTGACTCTCTCACAAGAAGTGAATGAAAGTTTAAAAGCATGTGATTGGCTGTTTATTGCTGATGTCACACGTTCATGTGCACGTGCTACATTAACTCAGGATCATCAAAGAAAGTTGATGAGCTTCATCATGGTACCAATAATGCCTGCTTGCATCGATTTGGATTTGTCAACCCAAAACTAATCCTGTAACTCTGAGTTTGTTTAGCCACCATCATGGTACAGGCCCCAGTTTACATGTTGTGTAAGCAGCACCTATAATAAAGTGAAAATAAGTTATTATGAGGGAAATTCGGGTTTGTTTTAGGTCGAAACGTCATTTTACCGTCAGAATCTAGCATCCCATAGCGTCCTTTCAACGGAAAGTAACGTATAAGTTCCTTTTGAAATTACTGTTCTCGTGCGTTGTGTCATTAAACACACACACACACACACACACACACATTCCCTCGCCTATTAAGTATCTTATTTGACAAATGTGCTAAATAAGGGTGGCTATAATATTTGACAGATAACATTTTACCCCAGTATAGCCTTCTTGGTACAGAATCCGGCGCGTGATGTGCTCATTATGGCCTCTACGAACAACAGGTGACCCTGGAGGTTCTTTGATTCATGAGCGAATCGATTCTTTTGAGCTTGTTCGCTAAAAACATCCTTTGGGATTCGTTCACTGATTCATTCAGTCACCACTGTCGCAGTTTGCCAGTATGGCGACAAGTGTATTATGAGCGAGTCACTGAATCATACTTAACCGGTTCGTTAAAAATGCATTATATGCTTTTTATCGACACATTATTTTTATAGTTAAGCCATTCATGTGACACGACATGCACTAATGAAGCAAATTACTCACAACTTTTGGAAAAAAAAATATGTTGTCAAATTCCCTGCACTAATGTTCTTAAAAGAAACCTCCTGCTTGGAGTAGCCTACTAGATTAAATAACATGTGGATGTATATTTAATTTAATAGCGATAAAAGTTCGGAGGAAATGCTAAAAAAGTTAATATTGTATGGTTAGAAATCATTTCATACAGCAGCAGCTCTCCTGTTGAACTGAAACAGGCCTTGAACACGTGAGCAATTAAATTATTTAAACAATTTCTCATAAATATAAATAACAGCTCCTTAATATGAATCAAACAACATTGACAAGAAACAGAAAAAACGCTCACCGCTCTTCATTTATTCCTTAGTTTCTGACAGTTTGTTTATGTGAACGATTATGAAACTCGAAGCAACGTTTACTTTTATTGAAAAGTAGCCTACTTGAAGGCTACAGGCCATTGTTTTAATTAGATTTGTAAACATTTGTATTAATATTTATTTTTTACAATAATAGCAAGAGATCAATTGTAGTTTGTTTGTTTTTTTCTTTGTAGAGAATAGTGATATTTCACCGGTAGAGGCAGAAGAAATGTTGATACTGTGACGATCCCAGATGGGAAAATAAATATGAAGATGAGATTGTTACAACCACCGAGATCCTCAACTTGGCTGGTCTTTTCTATCAACCAACTTGTTGAGCCGTTGACGAGCACCATAATTCTGAAGTGTGGACATACCAGTACGAATCAAAAATCCTTTGGCCAAACAGTGCATTAAAATACCTGGCGAGCAACCAGGATTGATTGTCCACCCTGGCATCTACCTCTCCACAATATTTCTTTGTGAAGTGTAGCAGCATGTAAAATGATCAGCTTTTCTGCGTACTTTCCTGTGCAACTGACGACAGAAGCACATGGCATTATAAGAAGGCCAAAACTGTGCTCTTTCCAAATAAGACTCAGCGTGTGATACTTACAACATTGCTTAAAGCGAGAGTAACCCCAAAAATAAAAAGCGACCAGCCACAGATCTTATTTGGTGTTTATTTAGGCGCGAGTTTATGTTGTTTATTTGTTACTAAGTGTCTCAAAACAAACTCCTTAAAATATGTGATGGCAAATTCAGTGATTATTTCATCCTCAAAGGCTCTTGTCGTATTAGAATCATAAACAAGGCTGTTTCCAGGCAGACTGATAAAGACTCTGTGCCCTTACTCCCAGAAGATATGTCAGCCAATCAGATTAGAGCTTGCCAGATTGACAAAATACTTTCCAACATGCATCAGAATGTCATTGAATTGTGTGCGGTCTGTGAATGTGCCATCTGATGGTGTATTTAAGGAATTTACAAGCAGGGATAAACTGGGTCATGCTAACCAACAAAACCCAACCCTAATCAACATTTTGAACATAGAAAATCAAGTCAAATCAGATATTCTTTAATAGTTTAACTAATCAAATAAAAGCATATTTTTATTGTCTCTGTTGTGTTTCGATACAGTCATTTCTGTTAAAGGGCATGCAAGTTTTGCAAATACCTCATATATTTTTATGATTATTTTTAACATTGCAATATTTCACTATTTTATCTAGGGCTTGAAAGTAATGTGCTAACATGAAAAAAACAGGAACTTACCTTCCATGTCTAGAAGAAACTTCACAAGTTAAGCACCTTGATTGAAATCCAAATATTTCATCAACTCCATGACATATATATGTATATATATATATATATATATATATATATTATTAGTCAATTAACAATAAACATTATTGTTGTCCACTTAACTTGGAAGTCCACTTAACTTGGAAGCAGGTTACAGTCCAGAAGAAAATATCTACTGCTATTTTTATTTTGTTGCAACTTGAATAGTACTCTGTGTCAGCCAGTACTATTAAAGTAATGCCTAACCCACATAAAACAATTATGTCATTGTGTCCTCTTTTCCTGCGTAAAACACAAAAAGAGAAGTTTCACAGTATGTTCATGTCGCTCTTTTACACACAGTAAAAGTGAATGGTCACCATGGCTACCAGTTTTCAAAAATTACCCAAAAAAAGTATCATGAAAGTGTGCAACACACTGCAAAAATATTTTTTTAGAAATTAAAACAAAGATGCATAAGGCATATGTTTTAAAAGAAAATACTACTTCAGTCAGTTTTTTTGCAAATTTATTAGCAATTTCTTAAAGGGTTAGTTCACCCCAAAATGAAAATTCTGTCATTAATTACTCACACTCATGTCGTTCCAAACCTGTTAGACCTTCAGAACACAAATTAAGATATTTTTGATGAAATCGGAGAGCTGTCTGACCCTCCATAGACAGCAACACAACTGAAACGTTCTCAGGTCCAGAAACTTAACATTAGTAAACACATTGGCAAAACAGGATATGACATCAGTGGCTCAACAGTGACTGATACTCTCTAAAATAAAAGACGTAACTGGGGGGAGAAGAATGGTAAATTATGTTATTCTTGTTTTCTTTGCAAAAATGTGTTTTCGTAGCATCGCAAAAACGTTGAGCCACTTATGTCACATCCTGTTTTTCTACGTTTCTGGACCAGGATCATTTCAGTTGTGTTGCTGTCTATAGAGGGTCAGACAGCTTTCCGATTTCATCAAAAATATCCTAATTTGTGTTCTGAAGATGAACAAAGGTCTTACGGGTTTGAAACGACACAAGGATGAGTAATTCATGACAGAATTTTCATTTTTTGGGTGAACTAACCCTTTAATAAAAGTAAATTTAAAAGTAAAGTTTTTTGATCATGATGCATCACATTTGATTTTGCGCATATTCCGATATCACGAATGAGATTTGCCAAATAAAACACAAAAAAAGATTTCAAGTACATTACTCCAGTTTTTCTTTCCATGATCCATAGATGAAAGAAAATCAAAGGGATTTAAAATGACATGAGGCTGAGTAAACGATGACAGAATAAAATTTTTGACTGAACCACTTTAATAGTGGGCTTCACATCCGTATAACAAAGTGCAAGTAATCTTTTTGTTTGGGCTTGATTGCTTGAGGGATTATTGACGCCTCAGGACAGGCGAGCCGACTGTCTTTCCAGATTAGACTTCTGGCTCGTGTCAGTTTGCTCTAATTAGACCTGATTGGACTTCTAAAGGTTTGAGCCAAGAAACTCCATAATCAGTCATACAAAGAGAACAAAAATACAGCACCTAGTCCATTGACAGTGTTACGTATGATTTATATCCTTGCATAAAATGTAATCCTCTTCATGACATGCCTTGAGGTGCATTACGCTCAGGATGAATGAATTGACAAGCCACGGTGGTTCCATGAAGATGGATTAGATCAGATTTCATATTTGGACTCGGCCCAAGGGAACTGGGAAGTGCATTTGCAAGTTAGCAAGTGGTATGGAGTATATTAAAGACATATTAGTCAGGGTTCAAAGGGCTAAGCTGCATTTCCTCCTATTCCGTAGAAGTGGATGCAAAGACTTCCTCCAAAACTGATACTTTTTATGACATTAATTTACTTCCAGAAAAAATACAAGTCGTAAATCAAATCAAAACGTTTTTTTTTTAGGTCGTGGGATAAAGGTTACAGCTTCTACGGTAGAAACTGCATAATAATAAAATAAAACGGCATAAAATGTCTCCCCTTTTGGTGGAAATCTCATAAATTTCCTTGAGAAACAACAAGAAGTATCATCTTTGCTGCCAATGAAGCAGTCTGCAGTAATTTACAGCATTTTGAGAGGCCAAACGGTTTTTGTAACTAGAGATAGAGTTCATTGAAAGAGGAGAAGCCCTCACACATGATGAGAAACATGAGACGGGTCTGGCATTGGTTCATGAGCTCAATTTAACAAAATATAGCCAGACTAAGGAAAATGAGGTCAGGACTCCCAAGTGGGACATCGTTTTGGCTCGGCGAGTACATAAAATTCACCCTTTCTCTGTCTTTTCTTCTTTCACCAGCCCTTATCAATACTGTCAAGAGCAGAACACTCATTTAATTTATCACCAACTTTATCATCGTGGTACAAGGAACCACCACAACCCCCCCCCCCCCCCCCCCAAAAAAAAGCAACCAGTATCTGAACATCTACTTGTTTTGCTAGGTAATGGTGTACAGCATCTCTTTAATAGAGATTTCATAATAGAGAGCATGTCTTGACAACGTTTATCTTGACAATCATATACAAACATGAAAATTTGTCATTATTTTCTCACTCTTGTGGTGTTTCAGAATCTGACTTCTGAAGAACAAAGAACTTTTCTCAGTGTTTTGGCCATATAATGAAAGGGACTTGTGTTGTTTTGGACCCCATTGACTTCTATTGTATGGACAAAAGCATTTTTTAAAAATATCTTTTGTGTTTCATATAAGAAATAAGTCATACAGGTTTTGATTTCCCAAAAGAGTGAATAAATGATGACAGAATTTCCAACCAACGTGGTCTGAATGCTGGATGTGTGACAGACTTTAAATGTTCTTGGGAAACAGTCGTGACTAGTTAGTTAGTTTCTCAGCTATGTATTGTACAGTGAAGCAACAAGCTACGTTGTTCGAGAAATGCATCCTTAGTGTCACCACCTTGTGAATTAACTTATTTGCGGCAAAAAACCAAGGTGAATGTATGAGCCGATCATACAAAGCTGAGGTGGTTAGAAAAATAATGCACTATATCCATACCCTATCTATGTAAAAATTGCATATACTTTGGGTGTAATTAACCCTAGTAAACACATTGAGAAATGGGGATGGGGCTGGTAAGCAAACACTTAGATCACCCTAGCAACCACATAATTTACCAAAAAAACTTTTTGGCAACATATTGGTGTAATGATGGAGTCGGAGGAGTGCGGATCCAAGTGCAAATCGCAATACTTTGTACTGGGTGGATAAAACAGACTAGTATTTATACAGGTGTTAATGAGTGGTAGATTGCAGACAAACAAGGAACAGCTGTGTAGGAGAGGTGCATTCTGGGAGATTGAGTTCGGTATAAGAATGAGAGTAAGAATGAGTAAACTGCCATGAAGGGAGTGTCGTCTAGAGGCGCTAGATGGCCTAACCGGCTGAGAACATTACAATTGGTAACCAGAACGTTGATGGTAGCCATTGACTTCCATAGTATGAAGAAAAAAATTACAATGGAAGGCAATGGCTACCGTCAACTGTTTGGGCTTGGAGATGGGCTTCTTTGACTTGGGCCACTTTGCAGCTACTTAGATCAGTGGTTCTCAAGCCTGTCCTGGGGACCCCCAATCACTGCATATTTTGTATGTCTCTCTTATTTAACAAACCTGATTCAAAGAATCAGTTTATTAGTTGAGTCTGCAAGACTTAAACTAGATGTGGCCTATATACTGTATGAGGGAGACATATTAAATGTGTGGTGGTTGTGGGTCCTCAGGACAGGTTTGAGAACCACTGAGTTAGATCACCCTAGCAAGCACATAGTTCACTAATAAACACTTAAGCAAACAAGAAGCACCGTATTAGTAACCAAACTGTTAAAAGTAGCCTTTGGGTTCCACATTATAGGAAAAAAAATACAATGAAAGTCAAAACAACCAAAAAGCCGAACTGTTGATGATAGTCATTGACTTCCATAATATGGAAAAAAATACTATGAGACTTGGGCCACTTAGCAACCACTTACATCTCCCTAGCAACCACATACATCAATAAAAAAGACTTAAGCGACGAAGAAGCAATGTATTAGTAAACAAACTGTTGAAGGTAGCCACTGACTTCCATATTACAGAAAAAAAATATTATGAGAGTCAATGGCTACCGTCAACTCTTTGGGCTTAAGTGACCCCAGAAAGCACATCAAGACTTGGAGATAGGCTCTTCTGACTTGAGGCCACTTAGCAACCACTTAGATCACCCTAGCAACCACATAATTCACAAAAAATATACTTACCAACCAGCAGTGTATTGGCAACCAACCACACAACTCCATATATTTTTCAGAAAATGCAAAAACTGTTTTATTTATACATAATGTCGGTTTAAAGTCTCCCAGACACAGAAGAAAGCCTGCCAATTACCAAAGCACCAACCTGCTAATTAACTCCCTCCCAGTCGCAGCAGAACTGAAACGAAGCTGGGAAAAGGCGGTGTGGAGAGATCAGCGATAAGTGATCTGACCCAGATCAACACCCTCGGGGGACGACCCTGCGTGTCTGTCTGTCTGTAACAAATGAGAGCGTGTAAGAAGCGCCCCAAAGCCAGTCAGAGAAATCACAAATATTTGGCCTTCAAGACATTCCATTAATAATAATTTAATCACAGCACACTGGCCGCAGCAAAACACACTGTCACAGGCGCTGTTCCCCCGACGCAAACTTTTGGCAATCTCGCATTTTGGCATTACAAAGTCCAAATTATGAAATATTTTAAGTGAAGCATGAATCCTCTGCCACATCTGGCACGATAATATTTTTAACTATAATACAGATATGGGGAAAGAAAATTAAACAGCTTTGCCAAGCTCAGATGAATTTTTAGTTCAAAGAAATAAGTTCAAATGAGCGTTCGTCTTGCATTTAGCAAACAAGAGAACTTTTCCCATGGAATGGGAACATTATTCCAAACAGACATGACACTCCAAGACCCACTCAGACAAAAAAAGAGCATTTAGCAACTGATATATAATCAAATTATGCTGTTTTGGCATTCTAGTATTCTCAGAGGCTATAAAATAGGCCAAGACTTTGCCTAATATTGCGACATTTCCATTGCATAGATCTTGACTAAATAAAAGTACGGATGACAGTTGAGTTAGAGCTTCCAAAATGACCATTTTGCAGGTGTTTATTTGGAAGTTCTTATGCTGATCGAAACTGACTGAAAGATGTTTAAAGGGATAGTTCAATTTCAGTTGCTGGTCTCGATTGACTTTCTTGGTATGAAAAAACATTATGAAAGTTTTTGGGATCAACTGAAGGTGAACTATCTCTTTAAATACAGCTTTTCTATGATAAAATATAAGAAAACTAAAGTAAAAAAATATATAAAAATCTGAATAAATAAAAAACGTACATTTTTTAAACTTAAATCATTTCAATTTATTATTGTTATCAACAGTTTTAATTATTATATAAACTGCAGATAAACATTTATAGTTTTTTTCTGCAATAATCTCATGGTGTGATCAAAGGTCAACCCATTTCTTGAAATATTAAATATAATGCTGTCAAACTAATAATCATGTACAAAATGAATGTTTTTGTGTATAGATGTGTGTATCCAGTATATTTATTATGTATATATATATATAAATACACACACATGCATGTATATATTTCAGAAAAATATGTTATGTTTATGTATTAAATATATTTATTTATAATCTCAATTATGTAAAATTATATAAATATAGACATGTAAAGACACATATAAAAAATATATACTGTATGTTTGTGTATTTACATAATAAATATGCACAGAACACACATATATATTATGCAAAAACTTTTATTTTGTACATGATTAATCTGTACACTAATTAAATACTAAATTATTTGAATCATGTAGACTATCTAATTAAAAATGTGGGGGTAAAAAAAAGCATAGCTGACTTAAAAATAAATTCTCTTTAAAACTCTTTAAACTCTTGTTTATTAATTAAAAGTAATTTGTAAAATTTAATTTAAAAAAAGGAAAAAATAAATAAACAAATAAATAATTGTTTTTATTATTATTATTTTTTGTAGCTTTAGCGATGGTTGCTTTAGACATACTAAAGACTGTATTCTCCATTTCCAGGTTCAAGAGTCTGGTTCAAGAGTCTGACAGTAATCCGTTTAATATTTCATATCTCTTGTCCTTCTGTGTTTTTATGTTCTTTTCTAGTTTTGCTTAGGCTGACAGATTTCATCGTCTCCTTTCCACTAGTTTGCCTCTCATGTTATTCATTCCCAGTTTGCTTTTTATCGATATTGACACACTGACAATCAGAAAACAATAGAGCTGTTAAGAGCACAACTGGAGCATATCCCTCACAAACGATCAAGAATAACTCTTCCCTAACTAACCCTGATGTGTTAACCTGACCAGTGCTACATCAATAAACCGCAGCAAGCTGGCGAAGGATCACATCCAGCCTTCCTTCTCTTCCATAAGTCACAGAGAGCCAAAGCTCTTCAGTGTTTTCTGCAAATGAGGCATTTAAGTGCAGTCCTTTACAACGATTTGAAGGCACCGCTGTTGAAGCTATATCAAACCTGGTAGCCTTCCTCTTTTACATTTACGCATTTGGCATTCACTTCTATCCAAATCAACAAGCAATGAGTTTCCTGGGAATCAGACTTGTGTCCTCGGCATTGCATGCACCATCCTGCATAGTTCAACTCTTTAAAACTCTTTGATTTGCATTAAATAGTTATGATCGTCTTGACGCCTTGCTGAGACAAAACAGACATCGGCGCGTTCACGCTCACCTTGGGTGGACTGGGTGATTATTTGCTTTGAAATGAATTGTATTAATGTTGGCTTGAGTTTTATCTCTTTCTGTGCTGTTGCAGAAAGGCCAGTGCAAGTTCAGGGAATGGAGCTATTTTTGAGATTTGGAAAGCATTGTGTGTCTGCTCTGTGTTATTTTATGAATTTATGAATCAAAACATTAGCGGGACAAATAAGAGCGTCTGCGATTAAAAATGTAGTCTGAGAGTACACGTGCCAAGTTTACTCAGATGTCGTCTTTGTACTCGTGTTAGTTTAATAGGTTTTTGAAAAAACTTGTATCGTAATATTTTCTATCAGGTAAAAAATAATGTTTTCCTTACACATCTTAATGTAAATAATTATTTATGGCATTATATGAATTATTACTGATGAATGATATTTAAAAATATCATTATGATCCTTTTTTTTATGTATTTTTCTTATATTTCATATTTATTCATTTATTTAATAAAATAATTTATTTATTTATTTTTTTTTAAACTTAGGACAATTGTATCACTCTGACTTTTAAAAAAATGTATTTAAACCCTCAAATAATTCCATGACAACGGTAACACTTTAATACTTGCACAATACTTCTATGGCATTTATTAATATTAGTTAACGTTAATTTCAGCATTTACTCATGCATTATTAAAATCACAAGTTATACATTGTGAACTAACATTACCTAACAATGAACAACTGTATTTTTATTAACTGACATTAAAAAAAGATGAATACATATTGTAATAAATGTATTCTTCATTGTTTGTTCATGTAAGTTAATCCATTAACTAATATTAACAAATAGCACCTTACTGTAAAGTGTTACCATGACAACCACATACACTACCGCAAAAAGTTTGGAGTCTGTCAATTTTCAAATGTTTTTGAAATAAGCCTCTTATGCTCACAAAGAGAGAATTTATTTAATTAAAAAAAAATACAGTAAAAACAGTAATATTGTGAAATATTATTGCAATATTAAATAACGGTTTTCTACATGAATACATAATAAAATGTAATTTATTCCTGTGATGAAAAGCTGAATTTTCAGCATTGCTCCAGTCTTCAGCGTCACATGATCCTAATATGCTGCTCACGAAACATCTTATTATTATCAATGTTGCAAACAGCAATATTTTTAGAAACTGTGATTACATTTTTCCCAGATTATAAATAAAAAATTCAGCATTTATGTGAAAGAAATTACACGTAACATCAAAAGTCTTGCGTTTGATCAGTTGAAGTTTCAATTTCTTTAAATCAAAAATCTTGAAGGCAGTGCAAGTCTGTTATGCCTTATGAGTAAGACCTCCATCGAAGCCCATTATTGTGCTCATCTTTCATCAGTCGCTCGTAACTGTACGATCATTGCTCAACACGCCCCACATCCTCAGATTTATTCTGTTCAATGAAGATAAATAAGATTTTTTTAGTTCAGCTGTTCTGTACAATTCCTACCCAAACAATTTGGTTAATGAGTGGAGTGAGTCACAACACATCACACATGCTTTTGGTTAGGATTCAAGTGTTAACTACAGGACATGCTGAGACTTTTGAGGTTCAGGGCCGGTCTGGGAAAAATCTCGAGAGCAGCTGCTTAAAGCTAATTACAAAAAAGGTCTGAGGGAAGCTTTTTTGCAGATGCATCTTGATCTGATATATCTATGATCTAGGCAGTTATGGATCTGCGGTCTGGTAAACACGGGTAACTACAGGACATTGTGTTCGGCGCAGGTTTGGTTTGGGAAAGTCCCGGTCGCTCGGCGTTTATTTAGGTCTGGTTCATTTTCTCAGCATCCCATGGATCTCCATCACTCCGGCTTTCATCCACCCCCGCATCCAGACCTGATGGTTTGGCTGTGCTCTTAAAACATTAAATGATGCTTATTAAGGGATGTTAATTAACTCTTGATGCTGTGTACTTTGTTAGGGGAAACTATTTTCCGCAGGCCGCATGTGTATAACACACTTGACAGTTTGTTCCACGGAGAAAAAGCAGTAAAACACTCTCAGAATGAATAAATACCAGTCACTTCCCACAGGACCAATAGAGCACAACAAGTACTGGAAGTGAAAACCCTCGCTCGTTTCTTTATAGGACGATCGTTTTTAATGTCTCATAAAGCTTTAAAGACAAATCTGTCATAAGCTCAGAGGTTATCGGCATATGATGTAAGCTTATGTTCAAGCCATCAGCATTAGTTTAGCTTCACAAGCTTTGTTTAACAGTTCAATTTCTGCCAAAGAACTACGTTACCCATAAATCCTGAAGATAAAAATATGCAAATCACGAGGAAAGAGCTTTGACTACTTTCTTAAAGCAATGCAGATGTCTCTCAATCTATGCTCACAGAATAGTTATATTTGACCTAAAATAAATTAAAATGAAATTGTTTTTTTAAATATATATATATATATATATATATTTTATTTATTTTTTTTAATTATTATTATTATTATTATTATTATTATTATTTATTTATTTATTATTATTAGGTAATTTGCATAATAATAATAATAATATATTTGAATAATAATTATGTATTATTATTAACAATAATAACAATATTATATATAATTGTTACTATAATAATTATATAATAATTATTAAATATGTAGTATTATTTAAACAACAATTTAATAGCAATAATAATTATTATTCCATCTATATAATAATAATATGTTCTTGTTATAAATTATAATTATTTAGTCTATGATAATTATTATTATATAAATGGAATCTCTATTAATATTAACAATAATTATTATTTTGACGTTATTGTATAATCAATATAATAAAAATGTAGTCATTATTTTTTATTATTGTCTATAACAACAACGATAACAACAATTTAAATATTATTACTAAATCGTGAATTATTATTGACAACAGCAACAACAAAAAGTACCATTATTTTTATTGTTGTTATAACATAGATTATATATTACATATTATAATGTTATTAACTATAATAAAGTAAGAATGTTATTATTATGTCTATTTAATAATAATATTCTAAAACAATAATGAATGTCTTCATGTATGAAAAATGATGGTTTAAAACGTGGACGTGCACTGTTGCACTCTATTGATATGAAGGAAATGAAGTGATTTCATGGAGTCTTTGGTGTGTTGACAAGCCGATCAAACACTCACAAAGCTTTTCAAAATTAGTTTGGCTTTCTTTTGCAAACACTGTAACCATAGCCGTCCAGAAACAGTTATCAGATACTGTTACCACTGTAAAATCATTATAAATGAATACAGAATTAAGATTTCAGAAGACTTTTGCCAATTTAATATCATTGTTAAATGACAACTGATGGCTAAAACCAAGTCATTTGAGTAAAAACTGCAGTAAATGACGAGTTACCGTGTTCATTTTGTAAAGCTGTTCTGCAGTAAAATCAGCATGTTGTCAAGCTAATCAGTCACTGAGTGTTTAAAAGAAGTTGAACTTACTAATATTCACCCTTGCATAACTTCTAGAGGACTAACAATCAAACTGTCAGGCGCTGGATGCTGTTCAGTGAACCTGTCAGATTATCGTATAGACTACGCGTGACGTTCGCACGCGCTTTACGTTACTGTGACGTCTCACCGGAGCCGTCGTGCGTCCAGTATGTCGGAGGAAGCAGCGGACTCACCGTGATTCAAAGTTTCGGCGCAGAAGAGCGGACAAAGCAGGAGGGAAGGGTCGGCCTCGGCCACGGGATCCTTTCGGAGCAGCAGCGCATCTCTGAGCTCTCCATCCCCGCGTCAGAGCGCCGCAGCTCCGCGCCAGCCCCGCCGCCAGAGCGCAGAACCATTAACCTCTACCTGACCACAGCTGCACCCTTCACCACCCGATCGAGCCTCAGTCAGACGAATACCATAAGAAGTTACATTCATTTTTAAGAGAAATAACACAAATTTGTTCGTTTAAAATGATAAAACTGTTAAAGAAGGAAAAAAAGCAAATAATGTTGCGGTAATACTCATAGTTTTGGGTCACCACTGACTTCCATAGTATTTGTGTTTCTACTATGGAAGTCTGTGGTGACCCAAAACAGCCTGGTTACAAACTTTTTTCAAAATATCTTCCTTTGTGTTCATTCATAGAGGAAATTCAAGAGGTAAACATTTTTTTCTTAACTGACTCAAACCCTAAAGAAGTTGATCCTTTAATTTATTAACATTGCACCTTAAGAACAACACATACCCAGTAAACTTTACCTATTATAAGTGTACTATAAGTCACTTTAGATAAAGTGTCATTATTTAAAACTTTTTTAGGGGGGATTCCCAGGTAAAATACATGTTTTTTGCTGGAGATCTACTGATAAAAGTTGCATTCCAGGGGCTAAATATTACATTACTGCGGTTGCTTCAACCCCAGAAGACCGCTAAAGTAGCCCAATTCTGCAGGAAAACTGCAGACTTGGCAACACTGTTCCCGGTTTTTATCCAAAATATCTTAAATTGTGTTCTGAAGATGAACAAAGCTTTCACAGGCTTGAAACAACATAGCGGTAAGTGAATAATGACAAACTTTTTATTTTGGGGTGGAGTAACCCTTTAATGTTAATTAAAGACCACCTTTTTAGTGCCACTAGGGGCCATAAAATAGATATTAGCTGTGCCAAATAAACTGATTACTTAACCGATGTAATAGTCAAGGGTTAACAGTAACTATATCAGATCATGAAACTTTTGGCTTTGAAAGTGAAATCGGTAGTTTAAAATATGTTTCTCATACAGTTATGATCATCATTTTTTTCAGGCCAAGAAATGGCCTTTACATTTCTACATTTAACTTTTTTTCTGAATAATTGCCACCAAATCAGGTCTAAAAACACAGAAAATTAGAATAAAAGACAAAAGAAAACTTTTTTACTTAACTCACTCAAACTAATTTATTGACTTTGTGCCTTAAAGGTAACACCAGCAAACTCTACATATTACAAGTGTACTATAAGCCACTTTAGATAAAGTATCATTATTTAAAATTGAAAATTGGTAAGAAAATTACTAATAGTTTGTAGTTTGTCATGGTAGGTAAGGTTTTTGCATGTTGGAAAGGTTTTTCCATGATACGCAACCGTAGTACACATTAATTTTCATTTTACTAGTAGACTTTTCTGTCATTTTGCAAAAAAACAAAAAGGAATTGGATAAATATCAGAAGCGTCTTTTGGGACATTTGGGAGTGTTGCTCGGTGTCTTAAATGATGTAATGGGCCAACATAATAATTTTTGACCATTAATCAGATTTTAACATAAGCTCTAATCCTATTAGAAGATAAATGGGTTGAGAAATCGCTCATGTAGGTCATGGTTGTGACCATGTAAATCTGTGTTCTGCTCAAAAGGTCCTGCAATTAAAAGAAACCTGTAAATTCACATCAGGCATGAGTCCACACATAAAAGCATGATCTCACTCAAATGATCATACACAGAGCATGAACCCATGGAGTCAAAAACATAAAATACGCCACTGCGCAACATTAGGGTCATAAAAGTTGACCTTGTCTCCTGTTCGCTGTACGTGGGCCAGGCTGCTCGGCAGTCTCACACTTAGTTATCAGATCAACAAGTGCTGATTTAATATCTTGGAGACAGACTACTTTTATGTTTTGACTTGGGAAACATAGTTTCCCTACATCAGATAAAACCTAAAAGGAAAATTTCAGAGAGGAGATGTAGGTCAGGCCAACAAATATAATGCTACAGTACATGCCGTCTATTCATGGTTCACCTTTAACCGCTGTAACATTTAAAAAATAAATGTGTTATAATTATACGATTATAATTATATAAATGAAATTAACAATCATTAACATAATAAGAAGTAAAAGTAATTAACAGAATTCCTGAAAGGACAACTGTAATGTAACAGGGTGAAAAAAATGAACAGATGGAAAAAACAGCATGAAAAAAATATATAGAAAAGTAACAGTGTGGAAATAAAAAAATATATATATCATAGGATTCCTATAGGATGAAAAATAATTACAAAGAACTAAAAAGATACTACAATAATCCAAATGGATGGAATGCAACAGGGTGGAAACAATAACAGGGTGAAATTTCCTAACAGAATAGAAAAGTAACAGGATGGAAATTAAAAATGTACAGGACTCCTATCAGGACGGAATATAACAGAATGTAAATAAATTGTAATGTTTGTAAATGCAATGTTGATAAATGATTGTAACAGGATGGACAACATGAGATGAGAACTGAACTGAGCTGGATTATGACATTACTGTTTTCCCCAGAACTGCTTTATAGATTAACTGAACTTGTTCCATAATTGATTAACTTTAGAGAGTTTTTAAACTGAACTGAATCAAAAATGAACTGATATTAACTTAATAATTGACTCCTGTTGCTTTTTGTTTTAGAGCTGCTTTAAAACAGACATTATTTTCCTGTTTAACACTTCAAAGCTACTTTGACACAATCTGTATGTTATGAAGCAATATATAAATAAAGGCGACTTGACAGATTACTGCTATTTTATCAAACAGTGTGGAAGGTTTGGGTGTGAGACAAAGAGTAATTTCATAATACTATATAGCATAAATCAAATAGCAGTTCTCCCTAAAGTTAGTGCTGTTGTTTTCCCATTAACAGTGATGTCACATCCTGGTCTGGAGGATGATGTCACTAAGGACCTGGCTTTTGTTATAAAGAACTCCCCTGGGGGAGTCGTGGCCTAATGGATAGGGAGTTGGGCTTGTAACCCAAAGGTCGCGGGTTTGAGTCCCAGGTCCGGCAGGGATTGTGGGTGGTGGGAGTGAATTCCCAGCACTGTCTCCACCTTCAATACCACGACTGAGGTGAGACCCCAATGGCTGCCCACTGCTCCGGGTGTGTGTTCACGGTGTGTGTGTTCACTTCTCACTGCTGTGTGTGTGCACGTTGGATGGGTTAAATGCAGAGCACCAATTCCAAGTATGGGTCACCATACCTGGCCACAAGTCACTTCACCATCATAATTGGAATAACAGGGGGGGAATTTTCAAGAAAATTGTTATTTTACCACAAAGACAGTCCCATTGGCTATATCTGGGTTTCCCTATATCTGGGTTTTAAAATCTAAAGCCTCCAGAATGTCATATTCTAGGCCATTTCATCTATCTTTTGAAACGGGGGAGAGGCCAACTAAGTTCTATTAGAGAAAAGGGAGTTCGACTTGGATTTTAGAGGGGCTACAGGGACACCCAAATTCTGACAAAACCAATACAGACTGGTAGCAAAGGAGAAGGAAAGCCAAAAAAAAAAAAACACACACACCAGACACCATCCGAGAAAAGTGTGGGAGGATGAGAACAAGTGCGAGAACCAGAAATCAGTAGAAAAAGATGAAGAAAGCGATAGATTCCTTAAGAGAGACGGATGGATAGCGTACAGAAGACGGGGTAATAGGAGACTTTGAGACTAAAAGAAAACAAGAGGAAATAGAGATGTTTTTATCAGCGATTATACGGGACGCTTTCTGCACGCGATCCAAAATACACCATTATGTTACAGCATGCGTGGGAAAACTCAACAAAACATTTTTTTTATTATTGTCCTCGCCCCTGCACTAAAGATACAAATAATCTGACGAAAACCCACAGCAGTGGGAGAGGATGAGTTAGCAACTCGTACCATTGCCATAGCAAAGGGCCCAGCGGTGCCTGGCCGGAGGCCTTCAAGTCCAGACTGTTAGAATCTGGGATATTCCATCCATGTTTGTTTGAAACGGGGGAGAGGTTGAGTCCATCCCATTAGAGACGAGGGAGTCAGGGTGGGAGTTTTGGGGGGGCTCTAGAGAGAATATGTGGTGATCTAACAAACCAAAACATGAGTCTCATGATTCTCACTATGGTGTTCTGGTCAACTGAAGCAAATCACATAAATATAAAACAAACATAGCAACCAAATGCATCACCGCTTGCTTCTAATCACTGCCACTCATTAGCTTGCAATCATTAAACCACAATGCATGCGATGACTGTTCAGTGGCTGAACACTAAATCAACACTGACACTTAATTTGCAATAATGTGTGTGCATAATGGCTTTGTTTGGAACAGATCTTCTTTGAATACTGTGCAGTATATGGGCTGTTGTCAGGAAACTAAACTTGTGTGCCAAGTATCTACATAACTTACTTTTTTGTTGTGACTGTAGAGCAAAATAAGTGTTAAGATAAAAGTTTGTTTCATTTTAATTAAAAATGTTGTTTTCTTTAAATATCAACTAATTTAAACAATCACATTAATCACTGTTACATAAAAATAGAATAAAAAAGATTTTTTAATTTAATTTATTCTTTAAAAAAACATCTTCAACCCTGTTATGTTGTGACAGTTTAAAGATGTTCTTGGCTTTTGCTTTGTAAAGCTATCACTTTTTTTTTTTAATTTGGGGTAATAATTTAAGAATCAGCTAATTAGCTAATTTTTGTTGACCACTATAAGTCAAATTAATACAAAAAAACCTGCTCAACCCTGTTGTATTGTGATATTTTAGTTTAAAAAAAAAATTTGACACTATTTGCGAGGTTTTTTTTTTTTTATCATTTTTGACCTCAAGGTTTATACTGAGGTAAGGTTGGTTAGGCTTATATTGGACCTGTCGAGTTAAAAAATTCAACTCTGTTGTGGAAAAAAAATCATGGTGATCAACTTTTTGCTGAAAAACATTGCTCTTATTGCACAAAGCACAAGCACAATGACTTCACTGAACATGTAACAGGGTTGATTCAGGGTTGATGTTTTTAAAAAGGTAATATCATTAATTTCATTATAATTACAAGGAACACTGAAACTGATTATCCATTCAAATTATAGTTCCTGTGATAGGGTTGAAAATGAGATTTAAGGTTAAATTGAACAACAATAATGAACTACTGGCCTCTTGTAAAGCTATTTATTATTTTTTATATGAGGTAATAATTTAAAAATCAATAAAAAGATGATTTTAAAAATTTAAAGTTACTTATTTGTTGACCACTAATCTATTTTTTAAATTCTTTTTTTCATAATTTGATTCTAAAATCCCTTTTCAACCCTTTTAAGTTGTGATATTTTATTTTAGAAGTGTTCTGTACTTTATTTGAGAGATTGTTTTATTTTTTGACCTCATGATTTAAACAGAGGTAAATCTCTTTTACATGTTTAATCTCATACATCTGGGTTTTTTATTTTTTGTTGGACCTGTCAAGCTCAAAAATAATGCTTTATTGAACATTTTGCACAGCACAACCCTGCAATATTTTGAATAAAAAGGTTGATAAAAACATGTTTAAAATCATAATTACAAGGAACACTACAACTTAAATGCCATTTATTTAATTTGATCATTTTATTCTAAAATGTTCAACCCCGTTATCTTGTGTAATTTAAGTTCAGAAATGTTCTTCCCATTATATTAAAGAGATTGGCATCATTTTAATTGGCATCATCCTATGGTTTTTTAAAACTCTGTATTCTCATACATTTGTGTTTCATTTTGGCTTATATTGGACCTGTAAAGCTTAAATGTTCAACTCTACTGTGGAAAAACTGATTAACTTCTTGCTGGAAAATATTGTTCTTCACAAAGCACAAAAATAAATCACTTCAATATTATTAATATTTTGCACAAATCTTCAACCCCGCCCAATATTTTGAATGTAACAGGGTTGACACAAAACATGTTTTGAAAGAGAACTACCATTTTGTTTTCAATTAAAAATTTCAAGGAACCCGGAGACTAAGTCAGAATTAACTCATTTATTTATTTAAGTTATAGGCTCATGTCAACCAAGTTCCTGTGACAGGGTTGAAAAATGGACAGCTTTAAGGGTAAAGTATGTAACAATAAATAACTATGTGTACTTTGTAAGGATATTATCACATTTTGGGTATTTAAGAATCAGCTCATGAAACCGTATTTGTTGACCACTAATCAGAATTTAAAAAAAAGAAAATAAAAAAATACATTTTAAAATCTAATTTGACATTTTTGAATCAAGATGTTAAAAATTGTGATTGCTTCCAGTTTCATTTCAGTTTGCCTGTGAGCTGTGCTTTAACATCAATACATTATTGACAATGACTTTTTGCAGAAATTTTGCTAATGTTGATTGTCATTTGTTACTCGAAACACTGTATTTCAAAACAAAGGTAATTTATTCAGTTTGAACAAATCCTTCATACACAAATATATGTATATATATTTATATATATATATATATGAAAAAGTACATATTTCATATACATTAACACAGTTCACTGTCGTCATTTTCCTGTGTATTTGTAAACTGCCCTACAAAAGCTCCACAAAACTTTCAGTAGTTTATTTTTTTTCTGTACAATAATGTTATATGAAACAAAAAATATTTAGACTAACCATTATGAAAACAAATTGATAATTGATGAATGAAGACAGGCGGCCCTCAAATAAACCCCCAGATCTTCACCAATACAAACACACACACACACACACACACAAAATTCACAAAAGGATTGCAAAACGGAAAAATCTTGGATTATAGCATATTTTACACAGCTGCTTTTTTGAAATATCATATAAGCAAATGTCTACAAAGTGTTATGTACTAAAAATAACACTTGTGACCAGTTTAAACCCAGTAGCTCGACCTGCTCGAATCTTCAGTTAAACATGCTTGTTCCTTGCATATGAGGTACTTCAAATAGACCGGAGAGGAAAAAAACCTTCTGTTCTTCTCTGTTTTATTGAGTGTCGGAGAGATTGGATGAGCCAGCAATAAAGCCAGCATTGCTTATACATTACTAAGCAGACAGAACGCCGTGACTGGTTTTGGTGGGACGGTCCAGTAGTTTCCATACGAGCTGACATGTTACAACAAACTGCATTTGTTTTAATTGGAAGTAGTCTAAAATTGCTGACTGACGGCGGTAGATAATTTGAGTTTGAGTGGCCACGCTCCTCGGGTTCGCCCTCTCCTTGACGTTTATCAAGGCCGAATATCTTTGTTTACACACACGTGAGGAGTTTGCACGAGCGACTCAAGTGCCTGGCATCTGGATCTGAACCACCTCTCCATTCTCGGCTTGCTGGAGCTGAATGGCCTCCTTCACATCCATCTCCGTCTGCAGCGCTGGAGTCAGAGCTTCAGCCTGAGAACCAAAAACACAGTGAATTTTTTGTCAATAGAAAACCAACTGCAACTGCTGAAAGAGTGATCGTCTTAAAACCATTAATAAACCACCCAAAGACAAAAGTTCACATGCAGGATAAACATTTTGTGCAGTGAATTATGTTTTATAAATTGTGAGATTAAAAATATGAAAAATGTCATTATGATTAATCACAATGTGTGTATATTTACCATGTATTTGTGACTTTACACATATACAGCATATATTTTGAAAATATTTACAAATATGTAAATGTATATAGCTATATTAATTTAATTTGTATCATATGTAAATATATTTAATATGAAAAAATAACATTTTTCTTAAACATATGCATCTGTGTGTATTTATAAACCCATAATAAATATATACAGTACACACACATATATTTTTTTATATGTGTTTTTTCCCCTTCAGTTTTTTTCTTGAGCATAAAATCAGACTGGAAGATAAGATAAGTAGATAATAACTACTGAAAATTTAGCTTTGCATCACAGGAATAAATTACATGTTATTATTACATAAAATAAAACAAAAAAGAGTCATTTTAAATTGCAATGATTTGACAGTATTTTTTAATGATATAAATGCAGTCTTGGTAAACAAAATCTACTTAAAAAAAAAGAAAAAAAAAAGAAAAAGTGCATTAAAAAACTAAAACTTTATTTTGGGCAAGGTCACCTAAGGTCATCTAAATTTTAATTTGTATATACATACATACATCCACGTAAATATATTAAAATAAAAGTATTTATTATCAACAAATTTATTTAAATACATTAAATGTATTTAATTTTCCCCTGATGTCCAGTAATGTTCTTAAGTTTTATTTATTTATTTTTATGTAGTTCTTCTTTTATTTCACAATTGTTTTCCCTCCAATATAGAGTTCTAATATTTGCAGCCAGTGTAAAATACCTGATATATAGAAAGTTGACCAAACAGCTGAACGCGTTAACTCATGAAGTTCATAGCAACAGTGTATCTTGGATGGAAACCCCCCGAACAAATTCTTGGCATTAAAGAAACAACACTGAACAGAATTGTCTATCCGCAACACGTTCTAAAGCGTCTGTTTGATTAAGATACCATATATAATCGAATCCCTGTCAGTCAGCTGATACACATCTATCGCCGCATGATATATCCCATCATTCGCCCAGGCTTAATACGTCCCATTCTACCATACCGATGGAAGCAGTGAAAGCAGACAAACACAACCTTGACAGGTGTACAGATTGACACAACGAACACAAAGACCAAGACAACAGCAAGAGATGGAAAGTAAAGGGTCAGATGAAGGCTACACTTTATCTCAGTCGCCGAAATGAAAACACTCCCTCAAAAAAAGAAAAAAAAAGGGCAGAGGGAGTGATGCAGGGGGAGACAACGCAGGATGAGTCACTTCAGAGTTAGAGCAGTGAGTCATTTCTTCCTCGACACACGCCAGAGAAACAGACCGCACACCTGCATGGTGCAAAGCTCAAACTGTACTCAAAGGCACGGCCCCCGAGTGCCAAGACTCTTAAAACACAGCCCGTCTGATACGAGACACTCGCAGCCTGTGCTTTTCATCTTAGGTGCTGAGTGTAAACTTCTCAGGGGCTCCACAAGAGGGCACTCATTAGAGCCGACGACTAAATCGCTCAAAAGAATCACTTTCAGACAGCTCAGAGTAAGAGAGCTGACACTCACTGTACAGAGAACAGAGCTTCCCGGCCGGAAACATCTCTTCATTTTTATCTGCGGCGATCGAATGTGCGATATGGAAGCTATTAAATGAAAAAAATGAAGGGGCGTGCTTCGTGAAAAATGGCTGTAAACACTACCACATGTTTTGCGCAGCAGATGAGATCGATTGAAATAATCCTGAAACTCACATAGGAAGAAGCGCCCTGACCTCAGGATGGCGGTTGATGCCAACAGAGGGATCTGAGCATCGGCTGTCTGAAATCATTCAGCTTGAAATTAAATGATTCAAGTGAATAAGTTGACCAATTATTTAGCTTTACTATAGTTTAAAGCACTGCATGTCATTTCCTGGCTTCTTTGCTCATCAAGTAGGTTGCAATGGGTCAATAAAATAAAAATGTCATTTTTTTATTTTATTTTAATTTTCTACACTTCTTGGTTTTCGTTTCTTATTTTTTTCTTTTTATGTGATCATGATATTTTATTTTTGTCCCTGATGTCCACTTATTATGCACTAACAAAATATATATATATTTTTTTCTCTTCAGATCCACTAATGTTTTTTTTTTTAATTTGTTTTTGTAATTATTATATTTTATTTTTGTCCCTGATGTCCACTTGATATGCACTTAAAACATTTATATATTTATTTAGTTTAATTTACTTGAATTTTTCTTTTAGATCCACTAATCTTCCTTTTATGTTTGTTTGTTTGAATGTTTTTGTCCATGGTGTCCACATTCCCAAAATTCACTAAAAAAACTATTTTAAACTTCTCCAAATTATAAATTAAATATTTATAATATATAATATAAAATAAATTAATAATAATAATAATAATAATATTATATATATATATATATATATATATACACATATAATTATTATTATTATTATTTAATTAATTAATTTATTTCCAACGTTACTATTATTATTACTTTTTAAAATTAGATTTAATTTTTGTCCCTGATATCTACTTAAAATTCACATACATACCAACTTATTTATTTATTATTATTATTATTTTTTTTTTTGATTTACTTGAATTCTTCCTTTAGGTCCACTAATGTTCTAAAGTTTTTATTCATTTTTTTGTAATCATGATATTTTATGTTTGTCCCCATTATCTAATTAAAATCCAAATATATGTTATGTATGCAAGTACGTATTTATTATTTTATTTTATCTGATCAGTTTTTCTCATCAAGGTTAATTTCTACACTTCTACAAAAATCAAATCACAGCTGCTATTAATTGAGACTGCTTAGGATGTCAAATCAAATTAATTTCTGCATTTATGTAGACACTCTGCCTACATTTTTTTAAACAAATACATGAAATACATAATGTCTTTATGCAGGTTGCAATATAGTGTTATGTTTTTTTTAAAAAGAAAATAAAAATTCTGATCTAAAAAAACAGAGCAAGATATTAAACATCCAAGAACTGATTTACATGTAAACAAACTTCCCACCAAATAATTTCTCCAAAAACAGCAGGTAGTTTTTCACGTCTCTAACTTCAGCACAGCTCCACTGAGTGAGCTCATGCCATAATCCATATTCATTTCCTCTGACAGCTGCTTATTTTATCCCCGTGTCACACTGACAGGTGGTTTGTCACAAAGCGGCAGTAATCTATAATCGATTCGCGGAGATTAACTCGCTCGATTGCGTCAAATGTTGCGCATGCGGCGCTCTGTTTAAGCATCAAAGCCCATTAACAACTTTCCAAAGGCTTTGATGTTTACAGTATAATTGCAGAGCCAATCTGGAAGGGGTCCAGACCACCAAGGAAGGCAACAAGTGAGGCTAGAGGTAAATCTAAGACCCTCTGATGGGGTCTGGGTAAGAAGGCAGTCATCAAGCCGTTCCCACAAACTGCTTTCCGGGGTTTGCTAGATGAGACAACACATACTTGAAGGTCAGCCAAAACGCAGAAAAAGAAAGATGCAGGTCACTGAGATAAAAACCCATACAACTAATTTGGCCCAGTTACAGCACATCTAATGAAAGAATGCACTTCAAAGAGATATTTGTTTGTTTATTATGGCTTTTGTTTACAGCAGAGTATAGAGAAGGGGGAGGGGCTTAAAGATAAGAGGTCTTGGTGATGTCATCACTAAAGGAAAGTCGTTTAGATTACTTTTTTTTCTTTTGAAATAACATGCAATGATAATTCGTGTACAAAGCAAATTGGAAAAAAGCACTGATTTTAAGTAGGAAATGCCCTTTAAGACTATTTAAACCATAAGCGCCCTAAGGTCTAAAGAGGTTTTAGTTGTACCAGCTTAACCACTTTAAAGGGCAACTGTGGTAAAAGCCTCGTCCCCCTCCCGGTTACCAAATAGCTCACATTCCTGCGCTCACAAAAGCCATATTGGGGGTGCGTGCTAGTGGCGTAAGTGTCTGTGGAGTGTTTGAGAACACATTTTTTTAAAATTTAAGAGGGATGTTCACAACAAAGGCTTTGAAATGTTTGATGTTTGTTGATTTTAGCTTTGGTATTTTTTTTCAGAGAAAATATTTTAATTTTGTCAATATGCCATTATATTGATTCGTTAATACCACTTCACTCAATTTTATTTGATGATAATGTGCAAAATGACAAAATGTGTGTTGAACACAGGGTTCCTACTCTCTTAAACTTAATTGCTCATTATAACAAATGTCATGATTTTACTACGATTATTTTTATTCATGATTTTTCTTCTCATTTCCAGGTTTTCCATAACATTATGAAACACTTACAAAATGCATGATTAGTTGTTCCTGTCCTAAAAATGTACAAATTGTGTATTTTTAGTATCTTGCAGTGTTAATGATATACATTAAAGCGCCAACTGTATATACTAAAGGAATAGTGCAGCCATAAATTAATATTAGATAAATTTGTTTCTTCATCTGAACAGATTTGGAGTAATCTGAAATGATGTCAGTGCAGGGTAAAGTTATTTCCGTTACAGGTCTGCGCCTATTATATCAGTATGCCCTTTTCTCAAATAATTCTTCTTATCTTTTCTGCTTGTCTGTTTTCCACCTTATTGTTATATAATCTATAAAGAAATAATATTTTACTTGTTTGTATCTTATATGGTTGCTCAGACCACTGACTCGTGAGATAATGTGCTCAACGGCGCTGGATGGTTTCTATTCTTCATCTCCAGCAAACTCCCTTTTTTAAATAGTCTTTGATCTCCAGTACATTTGAGCATATTACCTCAGATTTCTCAGTCATTTCCCTCTAATCACCATATCATGATAAATTACTTCTAAATGACAACATTTATAACCAGATGCTCATTTTTCCAAGAATACATTAAACCATAAAACATAAAACAAACTCAGTCTGGAAGCATATTAAACTCAAAACAACGTAATCCTGATAGAATGGGAATTAAGCCATGAATCCGAGTCATCTCTTGTTTAATATGTATTTTCCGAGGCATATTATACAACCTAAATTTATACCATCACGTTAATAATGCAAAGGAGAACAAATAGAAAACACAACATTAATAATAATAATAGCAATAAAAAAAAATCACACAGAGAGTCATAATGCACAGTCAGCCAGCACCAAACGGACAGAATGGCAAAGCTAACTGAATTATAACTGCCACCATTTAGAAAAACTTATACCCTGCGAACGCCAATCTGGAAGCTAGAAACGCGGAAGTGTGAAAAGGGCTAATTTAGCATCACATCACTTGTTCACCAAATGGATGCTCTGCAGTGAATGGGTGCCGTCAGAATGAGAGTCCAAACAGCTGATAAAAACATCACAATAATCCACAAGTAATCCAATCCACAGCTCCAATCTTGCTGTTAACAACTTGAAAAGTGAACATCTGCTTGTTTAAGAGTGTATTATTATGAATTATTGACTCGTATTTTAACCAAAAGCAAAAGCTTCAAGAAAAAATGTATGATGAATTTGTTTCTTACAAACAAACAGCTTTTCTCATCACAAGACATTACCTGTTGGACTGGAGGGGTGTGGATTATTTTGATGTGTTTATCAGCTGTTTGGACTCTTATTCTGACGGCACCCATTCACTGCAGAGCATTCAATGGTGAGCAAATGATGTAATGCTAAACTTCTCCAAATCTGTTCTGATGAAGAAACAAACTCATCTTGGACAGCCTGAGCAAATGTTCAGCTTAATTTAATTTTTGTGTGAACTATTTATTTTAAATAATTTTATTTTCATAGTTTTTTGTCTCACCACAAAATCTTTGCCAACCAAAATATGACCCACTAATTTCACATCATGAGGTTTAACTGATTGTTCTTTGTTTTACTTAAAAAAAAAAAAAAAAAAAAAAAAAAAAAGTTTCTTCTCCAAAGACAGAAACGTAAAAGCAGATGTCAAATACAAGTCAAATTGTGCCTGCGCTGATCAACCCTAGCTTGAAGCCTGGCATGAATCAAACACGTGAGAGCAGCTGGGGAAATGTGGCGACCTGTAATGACTCTTGAACCTCTAAATGTGTTTGAATATGCGTGCACGCCATATAGCGGCCCTGAAACGCCATCATGGGGAAGCGATTAGAGTAAAAACACACATCAAGGAGCGTTTGAGCATGTTGAGAACTTGATGTAGAGCATGAGATGGAAAAGAGGGATAAAAACCAGAAAATAGAGAGGGAGGAAAAGGACAACTAAGGGCTATTTATTATTCCGAGGAAAAACAAACTGATCTGGGTTGCTGATTAGCAGAAAGTGAGAGCGGAGGGCAGGTTAAAATCACTGCCTATGATTTCTAGAAAGAACACATGGCGAGAGAGTGAGTTTGATTATATATAAACTGATCACTACGCCACCCAGCGGCATTGGTGCAGAATTGCCACCCACCACAAATTGTGTGACATCGCTAGTCATTTTGAGGCACAATACACTCCTCCCTAAAATAAAACAGCTGTACGCCATAGATAATGTTGACAGCATTGATGAAAACGCTTTTACAGTAAGTTGTGTTGGTGTGTGTGACTGTGTGTTTTTGGCTCATCTCACTTGTACTGCGCCGGTGTGGTCGGTCACCGTTCCCAGCTGGACGTATTGCACCTGAATATCGTTACCCTGGAGTGGAGAGGCGTCAACCCCGCCGGTCCCGTCGGTCGACGCCACTGCGATGAGCTGTGGCCCTCTTAGAACCTAAGAAATAGGCGGGAAAAATGAGAAACATTAGCGTTATGATAACATTTGAGAAAACAACTAGGTCACAGATCCCAGTAATAATGACTACATACTTTGTCACTTTAATCAAACTGACAAGCTCTTTTTGCACTACACATTATCTGTACTTTATCATTATCTGCTTATATCCACTGGTTCGCACTAACATCTGCCACTTTATTTATCTTTTACTGTCCATATCTGTATATTCTGTATATTTTTGTATAATTGTTCATTGTTGTTAATTATATAT
>JAUCMR010000062.1:15482187-15498133 GCA_032357425.1 Enteromius argenteus
ATATATTTTACTTTTAATATCCATATTTATATTCTACTATTAGTGTTATCTGTATGTACATAGGGTCTGAGAGTAACGCAATTTCAATTCTCCGTGTGCATGTGCTGTATTTGTGGAAGAATTGACAAAGCAGACTTGACTTGAGGTTCAACTATGCCGAATGCTTATTTATTTATCTGTGGGAAAGCGCTCTAGACACAATATAACTGCTAAATTTCCCAACATGGCTACATGGTTGTAGTAAGAATCATTCCTTAGTGACAATGTGACTAATTTCGGTGACTAATGCTGTCTTACATGTGTCAAATTGAAGGCAGACAGTAAAATGCAGTGCAGGATGTTCTCTAAAATGCCAGCGCAAACATTCTTCACATGAAGAAACAAACTAACCAGATGAGTCTGTTTAAATTATATGTCGCTAAGCTTTCTGGGTATGCAGTTACTTTTTAAATTATTTTCTTTTTTCTTGAGAGATGGGCATCAGTGTGGTTATTGTTAATTGAAACAAAAATGAGAACTATTATAAATGTTTGTTTGTTTTTTTGTAATTGAAATTAAGTTGAAATAAAGTATTCAATTACAAGCTTAAGTATTAAAAAAAACTTACAGAAATTAAAATACATATGTTGCCTGGCCAACTGAAATGAAGTTTAAGTAATAGAATTAATCAAAGTTAAAAACAAAACTATAAAGGAAAAAAAAAAAAAAAAAAATATATATATATATATATATAATTTAAATGACAAAGGCACATTAAAAAAAAAAAACCTTAACTTGCAGAAAGACAGGAAAATTCAAAATATAAAAATAAAAGTTAAGTGTTTTTAAAACTGTTCATATCTGTTTCATAACTGTGTAAATAAACAAAAAGAAAAAAAAAATATTATAGAGAAATTATTAATTAGCCAGTAGCTACATTACAAGACTCTAACAAAAACGTAGCTAATGACATTGTGTGTGTGTGTGTGTGTGTGTGTGTTAGGATATAACATCAAGTGACAACATCAAACTAAAATAAATAATTTGACAATAAAATAAAAACTATATAATAAATTAGTACATTATAGATTTTTCTTCATTTATTCTTAATTGCATTCTTCTTATTTTATTTTTATTTATTAAATATATATATATATATATATTTTTTTTTTTATATATATTTTTTCCCTTCTAGGCCTGGAAATAGTTGCAATCCTCTAAATGCAATCCTCTTTTTTGCGTTTTCCACTGAATGGTAGTCATTCTTCAATGTTGCTTCCAGGATCAAGTTTTTCTTCAAAATTTTATTTATGAGTGGAAGGTGAGATACTGATGATAATTTGATTTTAATATGGAAATGATTCACATTCATGATTATCTAAGTATGTTCCAATACCCTGTGTAAATGAATCATTGTGCTTTTCTTTCTAAAACGATTACCGCTTTCTTCCTTCCTTCGATCCATACTGATTGCTCCTTTCTAACCTTCATCAGCGCATCCATCATCCCACTGTTTAAACAAAATTGCATTTCTCACGGTTTACATTTTAATCTGCTAATGTTTCCACTCGTTCTATAGCTTATGCAACTGCCTGTCACAAACCTCACTAATGTGCACCTGTTTTTCAGCTCTTCTTATCACACTGTCAGGAAGTTCAAAAGTCCAACACTGCATGCAGTATGCAAACACTGTCACAAGAGTAGGAAGCCCAGTACTAAGTATTTACAATACAGTAGGCGAACAACATCTGGATGCTGTGCAACATCTGCTGGATTCTGAAGTATGCAACATACATGGATTCTGAAGTATGCTGAAGCTGTATGATTTGAAAAGCCAAAAATCTAAGAACTATGATAGTTCATCAATACGGACGCAACCCAAAGGGAGGAAATGTTTTCCATTCTCATAGTAACAAGCCAATCAGGATTGTCAGAATGCATTTTGAGACTTTAAGCAAATGTTTTAACTGATTAAAAAAGGTGCAAAGCTATGTGATATAATATAAAAGTGACAGCTTGAATGCTCTCGCTTGATTGCCAAGTCTGAAATTTCGATCTGCCGTTTAAGTGGTATTGAAAACCTAATTCAAATCAAGCCAGGGATTTAGCGCATTTCCTTGTGCACGTGAAACTGATTCTGCATGTGTGACGCATCTAAACGCTCATCATAACAGCTTTGTGGAAGGCCTAGTTTCAAGCTGAGCTCTCACAAACACATCTCCATCCTGTGCCAACTCGTCGCAAAACAAGCACATAAAAGCAAAAACACTTGCGTGTAAATGCATGATGGCATACTCTCACACATCGTGTTCGATTGCCCGAACACATCATTGATTACACATCATCTAACCACTAAAGTCGCTCTGATGTGGTCACGATGGTTTTGGATCCTCTGGCTTCCTTTCAGTAACTGGCGGTAGGCTTCAACCTGAACTGTGAGTCAGTAATTTCTCGATTGCAGCAGTTGACCGTTTCCACATGCACGGCGTTCATTCCAGAACGGCCATGTGCGATGGGATTCAAATGAAACGTGAACTATAGACTAAACACGTTAATCATTACAGCTCTGCTGCGACTCCATGTGGTGACACCTCTCAGGTTCGTCTTGACGACATCAGCGCCGCGGAGCACCAGTGTGGGCATAAACAATCAAATCTGAGTCTCCCCGAGTGGGAACAGAACTGCCATGCACTCCCAATTAGGAGAGAGAAAATCTGCTGCGCTGCACAGAAATCCCACAAGAACCCCAGTTTCGGATCCAATTCGTCTCCCCCCCCGCCCCGGATTCGAGCGCAGACGATGACTTTGAAGTCGAGTCAGTGGCATGCTTAGATGCCCACCATGTCTCCAACGGCATGGAGAAAAGATGCCAATTACACCACAACGACTCCTTTCTTCGAATAGAAGATGATGCTGCCAGTCAAATCATGGGGGAATAATTAGAGTGTATGATTTTGGGTTGGTTTAAATGGGATGAAACAATATTGAAAAATGCATTTCATACATACACTGACTTGAGCACAACTATTCTGTGATGAGCATTTTTGTACATTTTTGAAATGGGGGTCCTGCTATGATAAAAAAAAAAAAAAGCCTCATTTAAAAAGAAAAACTTGAAATCTTGAAGTCACATGGTGTGATTAATATGCAGAAAAACAAAAAGAACCAAAAACAAATCAAAAGAAATAAACTAAACAAAAACAAAACAAACTAAATCAAACAAAACTAAATCAATTTTTTTTAAAAACAAACAAAAGACTAAAACTATACAAAACAAAAAAGCAAGCCAAAACCAAAACAAATCAAACAATGTAAAATAAATAAAAACAAAAGAACTAAAGTAAATGAAAACAAAACCAATAATAAAAAATCAAATACAAATAAACCCAACTAAACTAAACCCAACTAAAAAACTCATTATACAAAACAAAAACAGAGCAAATAAAAACAGATCAAACAATGCAAAAAATATAACAATTAATGACAATTAAAAGAACTAAACAAAACAAAGACAAATCAAAACTGTACCAAACAAAACCCAGACCCCCAAAAACAAACAAACAAAAAACTAAACAAAGCAAAGCAAAGCAAAGCACAAAACTAAACTAAAATCATATCAGGAAATTATATCTTAGGTAGTCATTAAGTCTCTTAAAATAACAATTTTTTTTAGGACGAGGTAAGAGTAGTAAAACGTGGTGCAGCTTCCTAAAAACTTAATGGTATATATGAAAAATGTATGCTTTTTTTTTTAATTTGACAACCTTTTGGAAAATAATGATTGTGCACACTCACTTGTGTTCCAGGTGCAAGGAAAATGTGTTATTTTTTACTTGATGGCTACACCACTGTATTAACATCTTGATCCAAAAACGTTATGAATGCTATTCAAAACTACATTAAACCATTTTCTTTACCATGGACACTTGTGTGTCACTGACCCGTTTACTCTGGTAAACAAAGAATAGCATGAGAACAACCAATGGATGGCCGGGAAGCAGGTCTTAAACACAAACACATGCACAAGCACAGAGATATGCACATACAAACATCTGAAGTTATTGGGAACTAGAGTATTTCACAGCTGAGGGACGTCTTTTTACATTTCCGGTTTCTCATAACATCATTTATCTGAACCAGAAAACTGCTAAGACACACACAGGAGGCACCAACTTAAAACTTGGATACTTTCTCATGCGGACAATCGTGAAAACAATCAAATAATAAAGCATGACGCTCAGTGAGCATCCATATGACATTTTGAAACCATCGTCAAGCCTCATAAAAAGGAGGAAATGCTCTTTTTCCGCATTAAAAACTGCATTTTGGGGATTTAACCATTGAATAATACTTGTCAAAGCAAACACGGCTTTAACAACAAGAATTTTAAAACTGCAAGTGAGGTTTGTTTGTATGCTCAGCTGTGCGACTTAACACAATGAGAGTTTTATGATGCTGGGAGGACGCCTGCGATCGCATAGCGATGTAAACCCGTTCTCATCGCTTGACTTCTGGCCTCGCAACTGTTGTCAAGACGACTCTCCGCTTAACCGAGCATGGGAACATGGTTCCAACACAATCAAATAAAGTAAAGCTAATTCAAAACATACATCACATCGGAGGTGCTCTTGAAGTCATTCAAAAGTTGCTTGCCCAATTGTTACGAGGCAAATGTGTCACTAATCTTGGCCAGCAAAAGGTGAAATCCAGAGCTTAAGCATTCGGAGTTGAACCGGTGTGTTCGCATGAGGTCTGCAGACTTTGACAGAAATAAAAGGCCTCGTTTGAGACATTAGTTATCCGTGTTCTGTTTGTCATTAGCGAGTAAATCAAACTCTCAGAGGAAACAAGAGTAAATAACCAAGCCAGTTGTTTGCCTTCGCACTCATGGCTGGATTGAATTCGCATTGAAAGGAATTTGAAGCTGAAATGGATCGTGCCCTTTTCTCAAGGGTCTCCATGAGCTAACCTACCCACCGTGCCCAGCCGGGTTTCTTTTGAAAGCAGCCAGACTTCAAATCTGCTATCTCTATAGAGGTGAGCTGCCAAACAAAGGGTTTAAAACTTGGCAGAGTGAATCGGGATCCGCTGTCAGCTTGGGTTGATGGGGACTAAAAGCAAACAAGAAAAAAAGGAACCCGAATAAATCTTTCTCTTATGTAGTAATGCTTTCAGCAGCAGAGTAGGACAGCAAACACACTGAGGAACTGGAGCAAAGACAACGAGGAACAAAACAACAGCAGCTTAATGCAAAAAACATTTAGTTTGGGGCCTTGCTGAAACATAACAACCAACTGTGCAAACACGCTGTTCCTCCCAAACTCCATTTGTCATTATCGCCATTTTAGCGTCAACTTCAGTGCGTATGATTCTGAGCTAGCTATAAACGGTAAAGTCATGGATTCCCCGGAAAACTGTATGAAAATTGGTTAAGCTCTACTAATAAGCTTGATGAAATCTGCCTCTTCAGGATTTGTTATGCAAGTTCCAAACAGTTTTGGAGGAAGAATCAATTTTTTTTTTTTTGCACAGTTCAATAACTGTGTTGTGAAAGAGGTCAGTCTCCCAGCAACATTTACAGTTCCCTCATACCCTCAAGAGTTGTCAGTATAAAAGAAAAAAGTTTCTCTGGAAAGGTAAACACTTCCGCCCAGTTTCTACATGAATCCAACAACTTGTGCATCTGGAGCAGGCCAGACCTAAGCCAGGACAGATGTGATGGCCTAACTGTTCTGAGAGAGAGAGAGCGAAATAGACAGAAAGAAAAAGGGCCAACAGGACGTTGGACAAACTGAGTGAACTCCTAAAACCTTCGGAGAGTCCTACATCACTTCTGCTGCAAAACCTTTCACAAACAGACAGAGGAACTTCAGAATAAAAAAACGGTTGTACAGTAAAGACAAGTCTAAATTTGTATCCAAAATCTGTTTGTTTCACCAAGACATTGAACACTATCTAATGAGGACATCTGCGGACATTTGGGTTAAACGGCTCATTCCTGTTTGTATCTGGTTGATAAATTTTGAAAATGTCTCCACACAAACAAGCTAGTCTCATAAGATACAGTATTATGCTTGTATGGCTATAATATCTCCTTAAACCCCAAACTATCTTTTTAGATCATTCTTTAAAACTCAAATTTGGAAAGCTTCCATCATCAACAGTACTGTATCCACACCAATTTAACATTGCCTTGAGCCTGGAAGCAGAAATCATTTCTAGTGGATATTCAGTTCCAAATAATTAGGCATTGGATGAAATCACTAATGTTGAAGCAATACAGGGTTTAGCTCAGTCATCATGAAATGCTCATGATGCTATTCCATGTGCTTCGTTTAAAAATCACATGGCCATTCGTTGTGGCCAATCTAGACCTCCACACGTGTTATGCTCTTAGTAATGTTGAAGCAATGCAGGGTTTGGTAACATTTTTAATCTGTAACATTTCACATTGGCCACTGGTCCTGGACTATGATCTGACTCACTAATATGTGATAATCAAAGGAAAAGATGCTTGAAAGAAAAAAAAGAAGGTTTTGGAAACAAGCATGAAAGGAAGCAGAAATTCAGCTAGATTGGAAAGAAGGAAGCTCAGCAGGAAGGTAAGGAAATTTTGAAATAAATGAAGGAATCTTAGGAGGCTCAAAGGGAAAGAAGCTTGGGGCAGGAAAGAAGACTGAAGACAGGAAGGAAGACTGAAGACAGGAACAAAGTTCAGAAGGATCTCTGAAGGAATGAAGACAGTTTATAAGGAAGTGTGAATGGAAAGATGCTTTTTGAGGAAACTGGAGAAAAGAAGCCTTGAGGGAAGCTCAATAGGAGTTTGAGGAAGATCTGAAGAAATTGGGAAGGAAGCTGAAAAGAAAGGATGCTTTGAAGGAAGCATGAGACAGAAAAGAAGCATGGAAGAAAGGAAGCACAGTAGTAAGTGGGGAAAGCTCTGAAGAAATTTGGAAGGAAGGTCGAAAGAAAGGATGCTTTGAGGAAAACTAGACAGAAAAAAAGTTTAAATGGAGGTATGCTTAGTAGGAAGGTGAAGAAGCTCTGAAGAAGTTTGAAAAAGCTTAAAAAAAAGACAAGGAAATTTGGCATGGACAATGTGAAGACTCTTGGATGCTTGCAAGGAAGCTTGTGAAACAGGAGACAAGCTAAGAAAGATTTTCAAACAAAGGTGTCAAGAAATGCTAGGAAAGATGGTACAGTTTTTGTCTCTTCTTTTAATAATGGTTCAAACTGGGGATCCATGACTGCACTGGCGGACAACAGCAATTTCACAATATTCTGTGAAAGTAAAGCTTTGCAGTTTCTCAAAACTAATGGTTTGACTTCAGGGTGGATTGAAGGGAAACAAGAACAAAATAGATAGATTAGCTTGACATCCTAATACTCAAATTGCTAACAAACTTAAATATGACCCCTGTGCAAGATTGAGATACTCCTCCTGTAGCCAAATCCATCTTTTACAGCATATCCAAAGAAAAGGGATCAAACAGACCCTGAACAATTCATACAACAGACACACATTCATAAGACTCCTGATTCAAAGAGCAGACAGAATGAGATAAATAAGTCTAATTTATAACAAATTTATCAACACGCAGATAACCCAAGCTGCAACGCTTGTTCTCAGGAACAAAGAAATAAAGCCTCAGTGTTAGTGTCAAAATGTCAAGTCTTTTCTTTGTGTTTCTAATTATACTGCTGATTTGACAGGCTATGGCGTATCACTCCATGTGTTGTAAACTTGTAAAATATCTGCATGACCTTGAAACAACCTCTGTGAGGAGACACAGAGTCCAGTCCCGCCTTCAAACCTCATGTTTTTCCTCCACGTTTTCAATGTTTCCAATGGAAAGCATCTCACAGCAGCATAAATTTCGTTGACTTGATGATTTTATTGCATCTTGTTCATGTTTTCACTGCATTCCAACTGGCAATAAAACAAGAGGTGATATTCTCACGAAGATGATTCGTTGTTAATGAGCACTGTTAAGCAATCTGTTTGGTGTACTCAAGTGTCCACCGATGACAACCCTCGCAGCAGGTCAATTGGAACTTGTCTCCATTAGACTACCAAGGGATTTACTTGTGAATATTTGTGAGAAGACCTCTGAATCCCTGCCATGTCCACATTAGCTTCCAGAAATCCGCTATCACGACCCAAGACAAGAGCATCAACAATGCTGTAAAATACAATCCCCTCCATTAGGACAGAACGATAACTGGGATCGCAAAAAGCCTTGGACTATTTTATTTCAAATATTTTGTTTTATAACCAAAGGAAAAGCCTTGTTCCAATAGAGGTAAAAAGGGTAAATTCATTTAGGAGCTTGAATTTGGACTAAAACCTCAAGGTTGTGACAACAACTGGGCTGAAAGTTAAATCCTGGAGAATTTCGATCCTACAGCAGGTACTTAACGGATGCGAGCTCTGCGCACATCTGGTTTCAATACTGAGATAGAGGAAACTTGAAGTTCTGGATAGCAAATGGGCATAATTGCATACATACCAATATAAATATACACACATTTACAGAGGGAAAAAGTTACATCAATTGAACACACAGATGCGGCTTGTGAATGATATTCAAACTTTTGAGCTCATTTTTGTCTCCTCCAAATTCAATAAAACAACAAATCCAAAAAAAGCAGATTAGAAACAGATCACAGTAGTCTTTCCCAACTCTTTTTACATTTGTTTGAATAAGCAGGCTTAGAATAAGTCTTTATTGGGTCTGGTTATGGTGCAATGCTCAATTTTAGATGTGTAGTTCCAAAAATCTTACTATGTAAATGTAGCAGGTTACTTTCAAAACACTGTGCTGTTTGTTTGAGCGGCCCAGCATGCCAACTGCAGACTCCATCAAAGGTCTTTGGAGCACAACTTTTATTTGACATTGTTGGTGGTACATCTGAATCAGTTTGCTGGGAAATAAAACACACTCAATGTACCAAGCTGATAGGGTTAGGTATCGATATGCTTTTCCAAATTTGATTAGATTCAGTTAAAATGTCCATTTTAAAACGCAAGGCCCAATGCTACACCGTTCAATTGCTATTAATGTACATTTCATGTCTAAAACTATTAAAATTATATCTTATGTCCACTGTATAGGAGTATACATAGGCTATTTAATGATTCGGTAAATACAAAGTTCGGTCATGAAACTCTAGATGGCGCAGGTCGATAGGTTCTAACTTAATCTGATATAATAACAACATTATTCACATGGTGCAGCTGATTAGATTCATTTCACATCAACAGCCAATGAGCTTGCTTAACATTCAAATACTTGGCTAGTGCATGCTGCAGAAGTTGTAGTGCGCTTCAGAAACCCTCCTCCTTCCCCAGCTCCACCTGTGTGGATCTGCTATGGGGGGATTTTATTTATGTTATATATGGGGGGGGGAGTTATATATGTTATACGATATATGATACATTCACACGGATCTGCAATACGATTAAAAACATTAAGCATTTCCAGGCCAGTAGTTCATTTTGTAATAAAACACTATGCAAATATGTAATATTCAAGCGCAAATCTGTATTTTTGTAGTTTGCACAAAATGTGCGCTTTGAAACATTTTTAACATTTGTGTTTTTAGTAAATGAACAGCTAAACCACGTAATAAGTTTTCATTTTTTTGCCGAATAAATACACCTTCAACCTTTTTGATTGATTCATTACAAGGAGCAGCTTAAAAACCATTTATTCAAACAAGCCAACACTTTCTATTACTATGTTTTATGTTTTAGTGCCACTTGGCTGCAAACAACCACACTTCTGCAAAGCGGTTCAGATATTCATTGTACTTGCCAAACATCAACTAATGCACCTGGACTTACCAACAGGAGCCAAAACTCCCTCTTCCTATCTACCTCAAAACTGGTCAAGGAAGTGGCTGCAACATTGTTCAGATCCCCAACTGGGTGCACAGCTGTGCACCATCCCCTTGTGAAAAAGAAGTAAATAAAGAACTCTTGTTCATAGAAAACACAAGGCCTGAGAGGTTTCAGTAATAAACATCTGCATCGTCTGGACTGAAGAATTTGCGAGCACAATGTGGAACTAACCAATTGTACAAACCAAAAACAAAATCTCCTCAAACTTCAGTCTTCTCGCTCTCTTTTCAAGTTCTTCCCTTATCTTTCGCTCTGGACCTCTGTAGATGTGGGGGTCAGATCAGAGGGCAAGAGAGAGGGCATCAGATAAGAGATCACTGACTGATTTAACGCGCTGTTAACACTCCTTCACTTTCTCTCATGAAAGTCTTTCATGTGCCGGCTGTGTGCGTGTTTGTTTTAGATAATGGAAAGAGGCTAAATGATATGGCACGATAACATAGACCGACAGCCTGTAAATCATGGGCTCTTCTCAATGACAGCAGAGAGAACATGGCGGGCAGATGGGGATGTAAAAACTCAAATGCAATTCACATACCCTGCCTAAACACATAAAGAAGGAACTTTACATTGTTTGCAAGAAAAGGTTTGTACAGGCTGCATCTTTCAATTAGAATGAAAAACAACGTAAAACAAACATAAAACAATGTCTAAATGAAAAGTTGACTATGTTTCAAATCTAATTTAAAATGTAAGTTATTTACTGCAGCTGTAAAATCAAATATGCTGTAAAGATGTTTGGTCACAGAGACATTTGACCGACATCCAACCTGCACTATATGTGAGTTACAGTGGAGATTTTCAGTGACTAATGTCTGAATTTCAAATCAGTTATTTAATGGCTTTAGAAGACTTGAAAAATAGTGCACAGATTATATGGACTACATTCATGTTTGTTTTGTTGGTCTTTTTTATATTACTTGCTAGAAAGCATAACAGACAATGTCTTTAACCTGAATCAAAATTTTCTGTGACCTGAATTCAGATGAAATTCATGGTAGATCTCGATTATGCAATATTTTATAATAGCTAAAGTCATTTAATAAACCTCATGTTATTTTAACTTAGGACTTTAAATGCGTTTGAATAGTGAGAATCTTAACTTTGATCCAGTTCACAAAGTCCAGTCGGAATGATTCATTCAAGCTACCATGTGATTTGAGAAAACTTAACGCACGAGACGTATGGATCACTTTAATAATAAAAAGTTTTTTGAAATTCGCTGTATTTGTATGGCAAAGTGCAAACAGGACATTCTCCAGAATTTCTCCTTCTGTGTTTTATGGAAGAAAGAAAATCAAACGGGTTTGGAACGAGGGTAAATAATGACAGAATTTCCATTACTGTGTAAACACTTTGATATAAAGTGTTTTCGGAGCATTTATACCCCTGCTGAAAGCTTTGAGGGGACTGCAGAGCTGCGGGCTGAGGCTCTGCTGACCTGAGGCTGAGTAGAGGATCGGCCTCCAGCTGTTTACAGGACGGAGATGAGTCGAAGACAGATGAACCATACCACGTGGAGATGAAAAGAGAGGAGATGGAGGAAGAGGAGGAGGGACCAGAGTGAAGAAATCCTTGGAAGGGACAAAAAGACCTGATGCAGAGAGATGTGGAAGAGGTCCAGGGAAATCATCTGAACGCTGTTTTAGGGCTAATGACATTTTCTTTCGCTCTCCTTCCTCTTCCTATTTCGATTCACGTGATTGCACAGATAGATGTTGTCTAATGCATATTTAGCCAGTTAGGGATTTCAGGAAACATATTTTGTGTATGTGCAAACATTGGCACTATGGGACTAAATATACCCTTTTATCTACATCTGGGAGATTAGCCAGGAGTATTTAAAAAAAAAAAGCAAATATTTACTCATTGCTACTATACAGATGAAAACTATCACCATAATGGAGTATGTTATGGGTGAATAAGTGTGGGTAAAAAGCTGGACCTGGGAAACAGGCTAGAAAAAACAAGCGCTGATAAAACAGCAAAAGCTGACTTAATGGCAAAGAACAATCTAAATTTCAGTTTCTGAGAAAAAAGTGAGTTTTTTAAGTGCATGTTCCACTATAGGGCTGGCGAAAGGATTGAAGAACTAAATTTGAAATTTGTAGTTAAATATTATCAATATTGAAATTATACTCAGATTTATTTTATATTTAAATTATTAATTTATCTAGTTTACTGTAACAATCCAAAAGTTTGACGTTGAGAACGAGTGTTTGTGTGTGTGTGCAATAAGTTGAATTGCTTTTCAGCCCTGTTTGATCTAGAGTCCATCTTTGATGTGAGCTGAGAAACAGGAAGTGCACTCTGTCCCAAACATCACTTTCTCAGAACAAATAAAAAATGAGAGAGGACACACAAAGAGAGTGTCACACGAATGCAGACCAATAAATGTAAAGGGGTACCTACATTTACCTGGCCGTCTTGTCCAACATGCACTTGGTGGATCTGTAAGTTGCCCTGCAAGAGAGGAAAGACAGACATTTTCAAATGAGGTACAGATTAATGTCCCATATTTTTGCAAAAGCATTAGAGGACTTTCATGCAGAAAGGCAAGACATTAATAGTTGAATGGGGGGGGGAAACAAAATATCTAGAGAGTTTCGTAACAGTTTTGAGCATGTTTTGAAAACAATATTATAAAAACGCTTGTATTTCTGGGGTGTAGTTGAACTGATATGTGATATCATACTGTTTGAAAATGATTGGTAATACTTTTTAACATGAACACAACCTTGTTACAACAGGATTTTACCACAAAAATTAAAGTACTTTTAAATTTTTTATGACACTAAAAGTAATAGCATTTGAATCCTTCCCACAGTAGGAAGTAGAATTTTTCGTTTTTAATTATTACTTCTTATTTTATTTACAAAAAATTGAGTGACAGGGCTGAAAATATTGCAATTCTCATAGAACATAAATAGAAAGTGAAACAGCTCATAAACATTTAGTTTGACCATTATTACTTCTTATTTTATTAAATCTTTACTGCTAGAAAACAAGGGCTCAAAAAGTTGAGTAACAGGGTTGAAATATTGCAATTCTCATAGAACATGAATAGAAAGCGAAACAGCTCATAAATATTTATTTTTGACCACCTGAGGTTGGTGATCAACATTTGAAGTTTTTCCACTGACAACTTGTTAAAAAGGAAACATGCACTCTCTATTTCAAAAGAGAATTCAGACTCTGTTTTGTATCTTACTGATGGAAAGTGTCAGTTACACAACACATAGTTTTTCATCAGGGAAAAAACTGCTTCACCACAACAAACTTTCAATCATGTTCTCCATCTGATTATAAAACACACACACACACACACACACACACACACACAAACACCTGACAAATATCTGGATAAAGGGAAATGATCTTACGACGGCTCATTTCCTTTACAAACTCTCTTAAATAAGTGGTTTTGGTGAGGTGGGCCAAATATATTACAAAGACAGTCTTTGTAGAGTGGAGGCTGGATGAAGTGGCATGCTGTTGCTAAGCTCTGGACTTAAAAACAAACACTATTACTGAGAATTTACCCAAAAAATGAGCACTGAAAGTCTATGGCCATCATCAATTTTTTCATAAACCAGCACAGGAAGAGCTTTTGAACATTTATTCTCTTCTCCTCCCTCGTCTCTCTTCCTCTCAAGATGACGAATGGGTCTGATCAAAATAATGTTTACATATTTGCGGATACCTTTACATAATCCCTCTTCAAATCTTGGACACAGAGTACTAAAGAGCCTTAGAAACAAGTGCTTGAGAGAAATATCTCTGCCAAAGATCATAGGAAGACTGGTAGGTCAGGAATAATTATAGAGAGGTGGTGAGGTCCTTGAGACCTTCATGTGGGAAACACAAATGAGAGGTGGAGAGCCTCGTAGGAAGAAGAAGAATGAGAGAATGAAGGAGAAAGAAGAAAGCTAAAGGAAACAATGCTCACCTCGCTGTCCTGTGTGATCTGCACCTGTTCGCCCTGTGGCACCTGAGCGATGTGGAGGTGTCCCTGTGGTATCTGTGAATGAAAAAGACACTCAAATAAATGTAATTTCTAATTAAGCTATTTGACAATGTAAAGCATGACAATATTATTTAATCGTTCAGGTTTAGGAAACATACAACGCTACCTATGAAATTAGCCATAGCAAGACACAAAGTCATAAATATAGACAAAATATAGACAATATATTTAATGGTTTTGAAATTTATGTTCGCCAAAGCTGCATTTTTCTGCTCATAAATACATTAAAAACAGTAGCATTGTAAAATATTATTACAATTTAAAATAAGTTTTATATTTGAAAATATTTAGTATTTCATAAATCCTTAATGAAAAGAAAGTTCAAAAGAACAGCCTGTTTTTTTGAAAATCTTATGAAACATTAAAATGTCTATAAATGTCTTTGCTGAATAAAATAAATAGAAAAAAAATTATATATACACACATATATATATATATATATATATATATATATATGTGTATGTTTATATATAATTTTTTATATTTTTATTATAATGGTTTTATATATATATATAACCATTATACATAACCATCATTATACATTCTGTGTTATACAGTAAATTACATTTTTATGACTGGATTCCACGATTCCATCTGTGTTTTCCACATTACAGAAATCATAGAGCCCTTCAAATTTTAAAATAACGCCAATGTAATGATGTTTTCTAATGATAATCATAACAAAATGACTGGCGTCTTTCACTAAAGTATTTACTGTATTTTTATTACTATAACACGCCAAATGTATCATGGTTAACCTTGGATGAGTTTTTGTCTCGTGTTGCTTGATATTTCAATACTGCGGTATAGAAACAACACCAATTTTTCCACAAACAATGTGATGTGTTCCTAAACATTTGATATTACTGGTTTTGTAAATCATTTTTTTCCGCCACTGCCTTCCCAAAATTCATGAAAAAAGTATAATTTAGGAAAGTTTATACACAAGCAATCATTCAAAACCTAAAAAGAGCGTGTCATTGTTTGCCATATCTGACAGGCTAAAATTATCGATTATGTGCGAATAACATGAACTGAACATTCAAGGAGCCAAAGGCCTTGACAAAAGCTGACCACTGAGTTGTTGCCTCCGAGAGTACAACTATTATGGTTCGGTTCAGGAAGATGTTACACAAACAACAGATGACAGATCCGTTTCGGACTCCGCCGATGCCAAGAACTCCTCTGCAGATTTAACTCTCCTGATTGTACATTGTATATTCAGGGTTTTGATTGTGCTGTCACAATGTATGCAGATCATATTTCGGATGGTGTGTCGGGGTGGAGATGACCTCATGCAGCTGTGAGAGTCAGAGATCATGTTTAGGTCCTCATGATCGGGCACAGCGGAAACTCTGCTGTTAAAGCTCCATTAAACGCTTGCAGGGGATTGACTTTTCCTTTGAGTACCAGAGTTCAGGGAGACCCGGACCCTCTTACAGAGGGATGTTTGAGTGTGTTTGTGAGTTTTTCTGCGCAGCTGAGACAGATTTGAGATGAATGGTTATGTATGCTTTGTTACAAGATGAGTGAATTATATGAAACATATAAATTGATGTGTGGTCTTAAGGATGCTTGAATTAAGTAAGATATTATGTTTGGTTGGCCATGGTTGCTAAAGCACTGCACGATGTCTGCATACTGGCCTAAGTCAAAAGAGCCTCCTTGAACTCCAAGAACCCCTTAAACTGTGCTCACATTGTAAAGGCTTTAAATTACAACTTTTAATTTTAATTAATAAAAATTATAATTTTACAGATAGAACATTAGAATAAGAGATAGAACGATAGAATAACAGATAGACAGACAGAACAGAGATAGGTAGATGACAGATAAATAGAATACAGACAGACAGACAGGCAGACAGACGGGCAGACAGACAGACAGACGGGCAGACAGACGGGCAGACAGACAGGCAGACAGACGGGCAGACAGGCAGACAGACAGACAGACAGACAGGCAGACAGGCAGACAGGCAGACAGACGGGCAGACAGACAGGCAGACAGACGGGCAGACGGGCAGGCAGACGGGCAGG
>JAUCMR010000062.1:15531312-15544578 GCA_032357425.1 Enteromius argenteus
GGTCTCAGAGGACTGCTTGTATCTCAACATCTACACTCCAGTCAAACCTGGTGAAGAGGCCAAGCTACCAGTAAGTTTATCAACAGCTTATCTGAATGTCCTCAAAGAAAATGTGCTTGAGAATGTTTCCTTGTGTTTTCTAGGTGATGGTTTGGATTCATGGTGGTGGACTTGTTCTTGGTTCAGCTTCAGTGTACGACGGCTCTGTTCTGTCAGCGTATCAGGATGTGGTTGTGGTGCTGATTCAGTACAGACTGGGCTTGCTGGGATTCTTTAGGTAGGTGCCATAAGTTATTTTACAGCTGACCCGTTATCATACCATTTTAAAAGAAGTGGAAAGATTAAAGGGTTAGTTCACCCCAAAATTTCATTCAGTCATTAATTACTCAGCCTCATGTTGTTCCAAACCAAAAAACCAAGACCTTCGTTCACCTTCAGAACACAAACTAAGATATTTTTTATTAAATCAAAGAGCTACCTGGCTGTAAAAATATCAGCTGGAGTGCCTTCAAGCTCCGCCAGAGGGCACTCCAACCCATTTAGTTTCACCCAGGACTCTCAGATTGTTATCTGGACTCAATCTCACATAACACACCACTCACTCACAGCTGCTGATCATTACCCACGCCCACACACTCGTTAGCTCTAGCATAAAGGCCAGTTTCTCCAGCCAGTCAATCGCGAAGTCTTGATTTGAAACTGCTATCATTTCTGAGCGAATTCCCGTGTTTGTTTTGCCGTGTTTGACCTTGGACTGTTTCTCTGTTTATTGTTTGATTGCCGCCTGCCCTGATTCTGTGCCCGTGTGCCTCGACCTTGGTTCTGCTTAGTCTCTATTGCTCTGTTTGCTGATATCTCGGCCTTGCCTGCCACTTCGAATAAACTACTGCTTATGGATCCGCACGCCTCCGACTCAGTTGTTACACTGGCCCTCTATAGACAGCAACACAATTAAAATGATCCAGATCCAAAATCGTAGTAAATACATCAGTAAAACAGGATGTGACATCAGTTGCTCAACTGCTGTCATAGACTGCGCTTCTGTGGCTCTCTCCGACCAGCAGCGGCGGGAACTATCACCGGAGTTTTAGTTCCCACCCGGACCCTATTATCCCACGTACCTCGGCATATTCGCCTCAGGTGTTCGGCATTATCTCCGCTATTTAAGGGCCGGAGCAGCTCGATCGGCTTACCACTATGACTGAGGAGCTTGTTCGCTCGGTGCAGGCCCTCACCGTGGCCGTGAACCAGCCCAGCCCGCGTCCCGAACCACCCGCGGCAGCCGGCATTACCACGCTGCCCGCGCCCGCACCCACACCCGCACCCATGCCCACGCCCACGCCGGGCCCACCGTGGATGGTTCTCCCCAACAAGTATGACGGCTCACCAGGTGAATGTAAAGGCTTTCTATTGCAATGCTCGATTTACATCAATCAACATCCCCAATGTTATGCCTCGGACGATAGCAAAGTCTCCTTGATTTGTTCTCTACTGACGGGAAAGGCTCTGAGCTGGGCTACCGTGCTCTGGGAGGGGCAACGGATGGTTTTTCCATCATACCAACACTTTTTGAGGCAACTCAAGGAGGTATTCGATCACCCTGTGGATGGAAAGGAGGCAGAGGGTGAGCTGTTGAACCTCCGCCAGGGATCTTCTACTGCGGGATTATGCTGTTATGTTCCGCACACTGGCAGCTCAAACCGGGTGGGAAAGCAAACCCTTGAAAACCTTATTTCGTCAAGACCTGCGGGAGGATCTTCAGACCGAGCTGGCCTGCTGCGATGAAGATAAAACTCTGGAGCAGTATGTGGAGCTCGCCATTAAGACCGACCATCTCCTCCGCTCCCGTAGGGGGCGCCGCTACACCCCCCCACCCCTCTCCGTTTCCCAAGTACTACCTCCGAGGAACCCATGCAGATCGGCCTCACCCGACTCTCTGAGGAGGAACGCGAGCGAAGGATGAGGAACCGGCTTTGTCTGTACTGCCGCCAGGGCGGCCATTTCCGGGCCACCTGTCCTACTAGGCCTTCACGACCAGCTCCTACCCGGGTAAGCCGTCCATACTTCTCCTCGTCTTTGATTTTAGATGTGTGTCTTAAGGATGGAACTCGTAGCATCTGCACGAAGGCATTTATCGACTCTGGGGCTGCGGGGAATTTCATTGTCTTGGACTTTGCTAATCAACATCGTCTCCCTCTCGTTTCATGTAACCCGCATGTCGCCGTGGCAGCCCTCGGCGGACGCCCGTTAGGAGATGGAAGGATTTCCTACCTCACCGAGGATCTGACACTCACCATCACCTCCCACGGGCCACAGCACACAGAGACCCTTCGGTTCCACGTGATTCACTCTCCTGGTCACCCTTTGATCCTCGGTTTCCCCTGGCTCACCCTGCACGACCCCATGATCTCCTGGAGGGAGCTCACCATCACACAATGGTCACCAGCCTGCACGCAGCACTGTGAGAGACACGCACCAACCACAAGCAACTCCTCCTCCAAGAACCCACCGGAGCCCCAGTCATTAGAGGAGTTACCCCAAGGCTATCACGATCTGCACGTCGCCTTCAGCAAGATCAAAGCCACTCAGCTACCACCACACAGAGACACGGACTGTGCCATCGACCTTCTGCCTGGCGCCACCCCTCCAAGAGGTCGGGTCTACCCTCTGTCACAGCCTGAGACTCTATGGATGCAGCAATACATCGAAGAGGAGCTCGCCAAGGGGTTTATGCCTCCCTCCACGTCACCCGTGTCAGCAGGCTTCTTCTTTGTTAAAAAGAAGGATGGATCTTTACGCCCCTGCATAGACTATCGAGCTCTAAACGAAATCAATATCAAGCACCGTTACCCGCTACCACTCATCTCCGCTGCTTTGGAACAGCTGCGCTCCGCCCACCTCTTTACCAAGCTGGACCTACGTTGTGCCTACAACCTGGTGTGCATTAGAGCGGGAGACGAGTGGAAGACGGCCTTCTCCACCACGTCAGGGCACTACGAATATCTTGTGATGCCCTTCGGGTTATCCAATAGTCCCTCTGTCTTCCAGGCCCTTGTGAATAACATCTTCAGGGACATGCTGAACCGATTCCTAATTGTTTACATTGTCGACATCCTTATCTATTCTGAGTGCCTCCAGGACCACATCCAGCATGTCAGGGCAGTCCTTAAAAGACTCATACAGCACCAACTGTACGCCAAGCTCCCTAAATGCGAGTTCCATCTCTCCACCGCCTCTTTCCTTGGATATATCATCAGCGAAGAGGGGGTCACCATGGATGATAACAAGGTCTCTGCCATTGTGAATTGTCCTCAGCCACAAACCATCAAGGACTTACAACGATTCCTTGGCTTCGCCAACTTCTACAGTTGGTTCATCTGTGGATTCAGCCAAGTGGCCGCTCACCTCCCTGACCCGGGGTGGACCCGAACGCCTGCTATGGAACCATAAAAGCGAGCAGGCTTTTCAAGACCTCAAGGCCCGGTTCACCTCAGCGCCCATTCTACGACATCCCGACCCCAACCGCCAATTCAATGTGGAGGTGGACGCATCGAACATGGGGATTGGAGCCATCCTCTCTCAGCATCATGGAGACCCACCCAAGCTCCATCCCTGTTTTCAAGCAAACTGAACCCAGCCGAGTGTAACTACGAGGTTGGGGACAAGGAACTGTTAGCCATGAAGGCTGCGCTGGAGGAGTGGCGACACTGGCTGGAGGGGGCCCGCACTACTTTTTTGTGCAAAGAAAACAAAAATAACAATTTTATAAAAATTTATAAAATATTTTTTTTAAGATCTATTTTTTTGCCATTTCACCTTTTATTACAATAGGATCAGAGCTGACAGGAAGTAAAGTGGGGTGGATTCGGGAAAGGTCCCCGAGTCAGGATTTGAACTCGGGATGCCCATAGCACAGTGGCACTGAAATCATCAAATAGTTATTTTTAGCTCTATTTCAATGACTGCAATGTAGTTAATTTTTTTAAAGTGTAGGTTAATAGCAAAAGCCCAAAACAATTCTTGACCTATTTTTGTAAAAGAAACAACAATTTACTCATTACATATTAGTAATTCAAATTAAATTATTTAATCAATACATTGAATATTTATCATCCCATTAATACAGCAATGCACATGCCAAAGCTAATGTGTTGACTTTACATATAAATTAAATGTTTAATGTTGTTATATTAATGCAAATGAAATAAATTGAATTGCTTTATTATGTTTTTGTGCCATGTAAGTATATGGGATGCACTGAAAAAGTTGGCTGAAATGGTTTTGGAGGGCTGAAATTCATTACTTGTATATTGTGAGTCTGATTTCTGTATTTAATTACCACCAGCTGTGGTTGCCGAAACTCAACCGTAAAAAATACGGTAATAGCATTTTAGGTTTTATGGTTTTAAGTTAAATTTACAGTTAAATACCGGAATTTCACTGATATAATGTTAAAATACCAACCTTTGTTTTGTATATTTGAAATACACTGAGAAGCACCAAATGCAGGTGGTGATGAGAAAGTCACATGATGAACCAAATCAAGCAGCTTTTTAATACATATATAGTAGGTGCTCAGTGTCATTCACACAAACACTAAACACCATCATGGTGAAACTGAAATATATGATAAACATTAATTTACCATAATTAAACTTAATAAACATAACTGATACGAAAAAACTAAGAAACATAGTTATTTTACCAAAAAACATCAAATTCAAACAAAATTTTAAATGCAATGCAGGGAATTCTAGGAATGTCAGTTTACTTTTTCTTCCCTGTAAATTTTACAAGAATTTCCCATTAACCATTTAGGATTACCATAGCATTTACACAGTCTTTTACTGTTAAAATCACAGTCGTTTTTTACAGTGTACAGATTCAGATTAAATATTCTATTTCTTTTTTGTAGCACGGGAGATGAACATGCTCCAGGAAACTACGGTTTTCTGGATCAGGTTGCTGCTCTTCAGTGGGTTCAGGAGAACATCCACAGCTTCGGTGGAGATCCTGGATTAGTGACCATCTTTGGAGAGTCTGCCGGAGGAGTCAGTGTGTCCTTACTGGTATGGGCTTTTATTACAGGATAGAAACTCCTTCATTACTGTATATATTTGTTTCGAGTCACTTTTGTGTCATTTTGTCTTCAAGATTCTTTCACCATTGGCTTCTGGTCTGTTTCATCGTGCAATTGCACAAAGCGGGACTGCCCTTTTGGACGGTTTAGTGTTGGATAATCCTTTACTGTGGGCTCAGGTATCATTTTACAATTTACTTTAACCACAGCCATATCACCCTGCAGCCCCAGCCTGGTTGCCCACTGAAGCTAAGTAGGGTTGAGCCTGGTCAGTACCTGGATGGGAGACCTCCTGGGAAAACTAGGTTGCTGTTGGTAGAGGTGTTAGAGAGGCCAGCAGGGGGTGCTCACCTTGTGGTTTGTGAGGGGGGACACTATACTGTCAAAAGAGTCTTCCGGATGAGACGTTAAACCGAGGTCCTGACTCTCTGTGGTCATTAAAAATCCCATGACACTCATCGTAAAGAGTAGGGGTGTAACCCCGGTGTCCTGGCCAAATTTCCCACTGGCCCTTGTCTATCATGGCCTCCCAATAATCTCTCTCTCCTCTCCACCTGTAGCTGGTGTGTGGTGAGCGCACTGAGCTGTTGTCTTGTGGCTGCCGTCGCATCACCCAGGTGGATGCTGCACACTGGTGGTGGTTTGAGGAGAGACCCCCCCCACATGATTGTAAAAGCGCTTTTGGTGTGTGGCAATACACAGTAAAGTGCTATATAAATGTCTTTCATTCATTCATTCATTCATTTCATATTCTTCATATATTTTCATGATTGTGTTATTTCATTAAGTTGTATTAAATACTACTATTATTAAATAACTTAATTTCAGAACGCAGCCAAATTATGCAACTGTGACAGCAGCAGCTCTTTGAAGATTGTCGACTGCATCATGCGCCGGTCTGAGGAGGAAGTTCTGGCATGTTCCAAACAGGTGGGAAATGTTTCAAAAATATAAGCCATTAAAATTTCAACACAAGTACTTGCTTTAAAAAAATACTTAACAATGTGTAATGCTTTGTATTACAGGTGTTTATTTGACTGTTTATGATTAAGTGTGAACTGAATTAACTGCATGTTAATTACAATTAAATTAATATGTAGTATAATTTAATTTAATTTTAGCATATGCACTTATATTTCATTAATATTATATAATCTGCAAATAGTTTTTTTTATGTACTTTTATGTGCACATTTAATACAATTAAGCACACTTTTCTTTCACAAGGGATGATGCTTTGATATGTATCATATGTAATTATGTAATATAAGTGATTTTAGAATGTACTATATATATTTCATGTGATTGATGAGGATTGTTTTGACTGTTTCTAGTTTAAGATGATGTACTTCAGTCTTGCTCTGGATTCTTATTTCCTTCCTAAACCTGTGGAGGAGATTGTTCAGAAGCAAGAGTTCAGTAAAGTTCCTCTCATCAATGGAATTACTGATGATGAGTTTGGCTTTTTACTGCCCACAGTGAGTAAAAATTAGATTTATTATTATTTTAAATATCACACTCCAAACTCACTCACCTAGAATCAAAGCAGTTGTTTTTCTGTCACTGAATCAAACCTGTTAAAAATAAAAGATCTTCAAAACCGTATGAAGTCAGCACACATACACTGTAAAAAATTTCAAGCAGTTTCAACTAATTATTATTTAGTAACAAGTTCCACAGAAATTTTACATTGAGTCAATTTCTGATTTCAAAGTATTACCTGAATTGTTATTTTTTAGTTGGCTCAACCTTTTAGTTTTATAGTCCGTTCAGCTAAAATGTTTTCATTAGTCAAACATTTAGAGACTGTAGCAAGTTATGTCAATTAAAATGTATCCATTTACTCGATGTGTTTTATATGTTACCTCAACTAGAATTTACATAAACACATTTTTATAGTTTAAAAAATATAAAAAAAAGATTAATTGGTGTTTATTAATCACTAAAAAGACACTTTACAACACATAATTTATTTAATTATTTAACTTTATTTAATAACAATCTCCGTTTAAAACATTTTTCTTACAAACTAAACATACAGGAATAAAACAAAAGTCACCTACATCATGGATGGCCTAAGGGTCAGTAAATGAACAGCAAATTTTCGGGCGATGAGCAAACGTAATCCAATAGGGCGAGGCAAAGTCATAATTCCGGGTACAGGTGAGGTCGATATCGGGGAACAAAGGAAACACGGGAAAACACGGGAAACATGGATGGCTTACAAAGGGAGAACACAGGGAAGCATCCACAATGACGAGCGACTAAACATATGACAGTCAGGTGCTTAAATACAAGACAAAAGGGGCGGAGGAACAATGGGCATTCATGACAACAAACAAGGTGGGAGGAGACAAGAGTTTCACAATAAAAGTCCTGGGATAGCAACGGAGACAAATACACAATGGAACCAAGGAGCTGGAGTGCCGTCTAGTGGCTTTCACTGGCAACTCCAGCTGAGGTGTTACAGAGGCAGAAGTCAAAAAATAAATAAGTAAATAAATAAAATTAACCAGGTCAAGTCACCTTTATTCACATAGCGTTTTATAACATAGAGATTATGTCAACACAGTTTTACAGAGTCAAACAGGAAAATAGTTTGTCAATAATGCAAGAGGACATTAACAAGTCATTTTATTGGTGATTCAGTGTTGACATCATCCAGTTTAGCTCTCTTCCAATAATGTCTGTGCAATCAGCTAAGCATCTCCGAATAAGCAAGGCAAAGGTGACAGCAGCAAGGACAGAGGGCAGTTCTTCTCTGGCCAGATGAAACCAACATGGCATGATTTAATTCCAGGCTGCCACACAGGTCAGACTGAGCACAGGACTTGTCAGGTTCTTATGGTCTGGTCCCGATGGACAACAAGGTTTTTGGAGGGGATCTGTCTCTGGAGCTCATCTAGCTGACATGGTCTCCGCTGACATTCAGGACTGTAGAGGTCATCTCTGGGGGCTGATCCACCATCTGATCTGGATACAGACTGGATCTGGGTGGCTACATTCACCTCGGAATAAGAATGAAACAAACTAATATTAGCATAGATGCCACTGAGAACAATAAAGCACATTATAAATGTAGTAAAAACTCTAAACATTTACACATATTACCTGGAATAAAAACAATAAACTCCTAGTCTTGAAAGTACACACAAGGAATGGTCTCATATTATAGGCTAAGTAACCTTAAATAGCATAAAAATAAAATCAAAATATTATGGTCCTGTCATGCTTGGGTGTCTGGTGCAGGAAGGCATGAAGGCAGGTGGGATTCACTCATAGACACATCTTTATTCTTAAGACGAGCAAACGAACAGGCAGGGTAGTACATACACAAAATAACCTTGACGACTGACAAACTGAGGCAAAAAAGAATGGGTTTTAAACACAGGGAAACACTCAGAGAGAACTGAAAACAGGTGAGGAGCACAGGTGGATACATTCAGACTAATTAACTAAACAGAAAAGGAACATGACCAAATAAGGAAAACCAGGAAGCTGAAACTAAAACTATACAGAACAAGTAAATATGAAACGAACTTAAGCTAAAAAGGACAGACAGCGTTAAAGGTCCTGTCTATTGTTGATGAATGGTGACGTTTTACAAATTGACTATCTAGTGAGTCACTACCTAGGGAACTGACTGAGACGCTTTGAACGGCCTTGTGAAACGATTCAGGTTACGTCTCGGTTATGTATGTAATCCTCGTTCCCTGAAGGAGGGAAGTGAGACGTTACGTCTTTGACTGATGTCATGGGGGGTCCCACCTGGGAGACCAATCAACTCTGATCTTTGGAGAAAACGCCATTGGGAATTGGCCAGTGGTTTTTGCATGCCAAGCCACTCCCCTGTACATACGGGTATATAAGATGGCAGCATGCAAAACACCATTAGGTTTCTGCTGAGGAGCTGATCGGGACCAACTCCCAGCGCAGTCCGACTTTGTGGCAGGAGGGACGTAACGTCTCTGTTCTATCCTTCAGGGAACGAGGGTTACATACATAACCGAGACGTTCCCTTTCAGTCAGTCACTATGATGTTACGTCATTGACTGACGTCATGGGGTCCCTATGGAAAACGCCACAACCCGGACTGCATCACGTAGGAGGCCAAAATGCTGACAGGCTGCAGGGACAGCATGTCAGACAACACAGTGGAAGAACCGTGGAGGAAGAATGCCAGGCCCGAGGAGAGTGAAGGAAGCCCTCCGTCGGGCACAGTTCAAGCTACTCCACTTAGCTCGAACTGTGGGGCAGCGGAGGAGCCAGATGTAACCTGTTGGAAACACTGGAATATAGCGCTCGGATACTGAAGGAATGGCGCTGCAAGCCGACACCCGCCCTGGCCTCCGGGAATTACCTGGTGTCGCCCAACCCACAGCTCTGCAGATGCTTGCTAGAGAGGTGCCGTGTGCTAACACCCAGGAGGAGGCCACACTCCGAGTGGAATGGGTTCTCACCCCCAGGGGGCACAGCTCACCCTGACTTTGGTATGCCAGGGTGATGGCATCTACCACCCAATGAGCCAACCTCTGTTTGGAGACAGCATTCCCGAGACCGAGATTGCCTGCAGGTCCCTCATCCTCTTCATCGAAGGCAAAAATTAAGACGTGAAAGTACGCGTCCTTCAGGTCGATGGCTGCAAACCAATCCTGGGGTCTGACGCAGGATAGAATGCGTTGCGGCATTAACATTCTGAACAGTAGCCGGTGAAGGGACCGATTTAGAACATGCAGATCCAGGATTGGCCGTAACCCACTGTTCCTCTTGAGTACGATGAAATAGGGGCTGTAAAACCCTAAATACACCTCGGCTGTAGGGACTGGCTCGATTACATCCTTTGCCAGCAGGACAGAGGCATCCATCTCTGAACGAATGGAGGTGAAATGGACGCCTGTGAACCTGGGTGGGCGCCTGGCAAACTGAATCGCATAGCCGAGTCGGATCGTCCTGATTAACCAGTCAGACTGGGGAGCACTAGCCGGGCCCCAAGTCAACGAACAAGTGGGATAAACGGAGCGGTAGCCGACGCACCCACATTGGGGCAGCCAGGAGGAGAGAGGCAGCTCGGCCCCGGAAGCATAGCATCCGGGAGACGAGACAGCTGTTGAAAAAAGCACACACCAGCTCTCCCCCTTCCCACGGTGGCAAATTGACACCATGAACCTGAATGAGAGGAAGCATAGTGTCACTCACAACCTGAACATAGCAATGAGGCCCAGAGATTTTGGAAAATTGTTCTTTTTGTGAGTGGGTGGGCAACAGCAAGAGAGAAGCGCTCGGCCCTCCCCCGAGGCTGGGGACGCAGATGTTGAGGTCCCCCAAAGAACAATTTTCCTCATCTCTGGGCAGCCCGTCTCAGGGCAGCTTCCCGGTCTTCTTGCCATTCACAAGATGAGACGCCGTGTTACATTCACATTAATCAGCCCTATTTGAAAAGCGACATTTCACCTCGGCTGGTTGTTAATCACGTTTAATGCTGTCTTTTTACTTCACGGGACAATTGCAGAAGTTTACACACTCAAAAACGCATTAAACACGCTTCAAATGAGTGCATTATGTGTAATATATTTTGTTATGTTAATGGCTTATAGAAAGAAAGACCGCACGACCTCTTCATATCTTTTCACGTCACGCAAACAAAAAAAAATATCATACAACACGCCTAAATTAGCTAAAATGAATTATAGTAATACAGCTTTTGATGTGTTTTATGGATTAAACAAGGTGAAAGACCACATTCCCTTCACTTCAACTTCCCTCAGATGTAGCATACAATTCAATGCTTTTTATACATGTTGTACATTTGTGTATAAATACGTTTTTACCTTTTAAATGTACGTTTTGATAAATTAAGTCTAAAGTCTAAATTATTTTTTCATTAAAGTTTAAATAAATATTTATTAAGTCTAAAAATAATATTTATTTAGTGAGACTTACCTGAGGCGTGAACTTAACAAGATGGCGGCGCTGTTTCTCCCGTGAAGTCACTCAGGCGTCCACACGTGCCTGGTGTTGGTTGAATTAGTTTTTGTTAGTTTATTCAACATTTGGCAGTCCGAATGTTGAAATAAGCCATTAATTTAATGTTTTTAAAATATATTTGTGCAGACTTAATATAATATTATGTCTTCTTAACTAAGCCCAAGCAATAAAATTAATTTAACTAAAATATTTTTGCCCCTCCAACATTTTGTTAATTGGATTTTTTACAGTGTACAGAGATCTCATTTACAGCATATTCTTATATTTTGTTTTATATTTTAATGCTAATGTTGAATGTTATTTCTCCATAGTATTTTGCAGGTGAAGGATGGATTGATGGGATGGAAAAAGAGCAAGTCATAAAAGGCCTGACCCTCATGTATCCTGATGTAAGTCACAACTCAACACAATTTATATTACGTGTGTTAATTGTGTTTTTCTTTGAATCCTGATTTTAAATCCTCACATTTAGGCCTGGCCCATGTTCAACAGCTTACTACTGTTTCAGCTATTAAAATAGTTCAGCTTTGTATGTAATGGCAAAGTGATTATATTTCATTTTGTTTTGTTTTTTAGCATTTAGAGCATTTTTGTTAGTTATAAGTAACAAAACGTTGTGCTTGAATAAAATAAATTCTGTCGTCTCATCTTAAAAAGGAGCACTTCACAAAAATTAACCAAAACTCAGCAAATACTTCCCTCACAGAAATAATAAATATATCCATAGAAAGCTTTAAATGTCTATTTAACGAAATAAAACAAATCGTAACCGAAAACCGTAAAGATGCACTTTTGTCTAAAGGCGTGTCTAGAAGGCGAGTCAGGATCTTCATCCTTGTGACACAGACTCAGAAAACACTAGTTTATAATAAATTAATTAAATAATTCAAATATCTCCTTACTATTTACCCCCGGCACATTCATGGTAATTACTTCTGCTGAGGTGTAAAAAAGTCTGGCCCATGCTGAAATGCAAGCCTCTAAATCCTGTGTGCTTTGACTGTTTTCCCATCAGCCCAGGGATCGATGGATCGTTGATCAGGTGGCGAACGAGTACCTGGGCGACACAAGAGATCCTGTTCAAGTCCGAGACATTTACCGAGAGATGATGGGCGATGTGATGTTCAACATCCCTGCCCTTAAACTGGCAAAATACCACAGCGGTGAGACGCATTCAGTTAGTCATTTATTCATATTGGACAGTTGCAGCTGTGTGGGAAAGAATTTAATATTTAAGAAAGAAAGAATTTTACATTTTGATTTTTGTAGCTTATTAAATTAAAATTTTAGCATAAATTATATGTACACCATAGGTTAAACATTTGGAATAATTACTAATATTCTCTTGTGCTCACCAAGGCAAAATGCAGTAACAACCGCAATACTGTAAAATACTATAACAATTTGAAAGGAAAGGTTTTCTATTGTAATATATTTTGAAATGCTTTTTTTCAGTGTCACATGATCCTTCAAAATTCATTATAATATTCTGATTTTTAACAAATCATTTTTTATTAGTAGTAATAGAAGAAGTAATGCTTTTGAGTTATAATAAATAAAACTTTTGCTGAATGCATTACATTTACAAAAAGTGACAGTAAAGACCTTTATAATGTAACTAATTATTTCTACTTCAAATAAATGCTGTTTTTTCTTAAATTCATCAAAAATCTTGAAAGATAATAAGCGGTAAAAACTGTTTTAAAACTTGATAATAAGAATAATAAATCAAGGACCAATAATATTTAAACAGCATAAGCATATTGGAATGATTTCTGAAGGATCATGTGACCCTTAAGACTTGAGTAATGATGCTGAAAATTCAACTTTACAACACATGAATAAATTACACTTTAAATTTATTATAGAAAATATTAAAAATATGTCATTTGGAAAAATAATGCATGTTAAAATTAGAAAAAAAACTGGTTTATTATGCTTTTATGTAATCGTTTAACTCTACAAATTTAGTGAAATGATGACAGAGTTTTTATTTTTGGGTGAACTGTCCCTTTAAATCTATAATTTTCACTAGCTAAAGGACTTCTGTTGTGATTGTAGCTTCAGGAGCAGCGGTTTACCTGTACGAGTTCCAGCATGCTCCCAGTATGATCCAGAAGAAAAAGCCCAGCTTTGTTGGTGCTGACCACGCAGATGAACTGTTCTTTATCCAGGGCACCTGCTTCGCTAAAGCCCACCTGA
>JAUCMR010000062.1:15605643-15633490 GCA_032357425.1 Enteromius argenteus
TGATAATGTTCAGTGCTTTGCTACAATCTGTATTGTTAAAAGCGCTATATAAATAAAAGTGACTTGACTTGACTTCACCAAGGTCGTCCACTTCGGTTACGGAAACCTGAGAGTCCCGATTACCATCAGTGGACAACAGGTGGAGGAAGTGGCAATTTTCACCTATCTTAGTAATGTCATCACCTTGGACAAGGACACAGAACGAGATGTCGTCTGCCATATTGGCAAAGCATCTTCTACATCCAAATAACTTGCCCAATCTGGAATTTCCTCTCCCTGCAGATTAAATTGCGGTTCCTGAGCCACGATCACTGTGCTGACAGCGAAACCTGTAAAATTATGGCTGTACTTGAAAGTTGGAATTTTCCATCTCCGATGTCTGCTATGCCTCTGCAAGATCATTTTATCATTGGCCTGCACAAGGTGAAAATCACCTGGTGAAGTACTTTTATGGATGAAAACGCTTGTCGCCTTATGCACTGAACAGCACCAGTGGAACAAAGGTTAAGGTAAGGTTTACAATGCAAATTGTGTAAAGGCCAATGTATATTTAATTTAAGCTAGTGTGTTCTGACAATCAAAAATGTAATCAAATGCAATATCAATATGTGGCCGAGTTACAAAAATTGTGTGGTGTGTGTGCTGTACACAGATACTATTCTGGTTACGAAATTTGCACCACAGGCACTGTACACGGATCCTTGGGTATGTATAAAAACTGAAGTATACTTAGGCAAAACAATGAAGCACCACTGCTAAAAATGTAAAACTAAATGTTTTAAAAAAGAAAAACTGTAGACAAATGATCATTCCCCATTGAAATGGGTTCCAAGTATACTGATAGAAACCTGCACAGCTACACTCTTGAAAATTGCATGTAGGTCAAGCAATCTCAAAGCATTCAATTTTGGCAAGTGCTTGCCGTTTTATGTGTCATATTATATGCATGCACTGTGAGCAGTCCATGGGTGAACCTTAAGCCTGGAATACCGCAGACCCAAACACGCGAGGACATTTATTATACATGAAGTTATTTATTAAGCCACATTCACACCAAGAACGATAACTATAAAGATAACAACATTAGCCTCTACACAAACAATATTTTCTGATTAATCTTAGCATGCACGCTTCTGTCACTTTAAATTCTTGAGTTTGTTACACCAGGATGGATTCTGATTGGCTGTCAATTTTTTTATCATTCATCAGCTGGAAAAAATCCAAGTGATTCCAACAATGTTGTTTCTCTGTGCCTTTATTGCTATGACTGCGATATGAACTCTGCTATTCTTTAATATTGAGAACGATTTTCAGAACTATTATCGTTATCTTTATAGTTATAATCCTTGATGTGGACAGGCCTTATGAGTTCACTGTTTTAACCCATCCCCCACAAAGACATGAACTTAAGTGGGCCACCCTGAAATTCACAATCACGTATGCACACCTGTGTCTGCCACAAGTCCACAGATAGTATGACAAACCCCACAAGCACTCTAGAAAGACATCGCTCATCTTCATGACGGTACCATTTCCACCTGCTCCTCACCAGTGTTGCCACTTTATTTTGTAGCTAGATTAGTGACTTTCCCGCCCCCTTTTGGGACTTTTTAAAAAAGTTTAGGGACAAAATTAGCAACTTCTTGGACAAACCTTATCTTAAACCTTATTAAGTTCTCATCTGCCCACTGATCTATATTCATCTTTACATAGATCAGTGAATTTGCCGTGATGATGTCCTCTAGTGACATTTAGCTACTTTTAGCTGAAATCATTAGCAACGCTGCTCCTCACAAACCTCTCAAATCAACACAATGTTGTGAGAGGGTTGGAACAGCCAATAGAAGCACTCGTTGAATCTAAAATAAAGTAGCTCTATAATCCTATTAAGAGAAGACAATGGACCTTTTTTACCTTGAAGATCAACTACTCCAGTGTTTTCCATCCCTCTTTCCTTTCCTGACCCATACATTTTAGGGCTGCATCCAGAATCGCATGCCTTGTATATTTTTGAATAAGTAACTACTTCATAATCACAAGAATATATGTTCTATATAGTATGAATGTGTGTGTTATGAATGTACGACAATGTACCCAATAAACCATGTTGTCACATGACCAACCAGCATCAGTTAAGTTAAGTCACTGGCATTCATAAATCCTCTCCTGTGGCCTCATTGGATAGTAAAGTGTCCATTGTGCGCACACTACAGAATCAAGCTGTAATTAGTAGGTCATCCACATACTTACTATATGCCTACTCTTCATGAGTACTGTGATTTCTGACATACTACTTTGGACACGTACTGTTATTCACCTACAAGATAATAGGGAGTTATGCAATTTCGGATGTAGCCCTAGAGCTGGTCGCTAAAACCACTTGATTTGTCTTAAAAAGTTGGCGTCTTTTTTCCAGTTTTGTCAATTATGAAAAGAGAGAATGGACTAATTTTAAGTCTGATTATCTCTTGCCTAAATACTAGTTGTTCAAACCAGTTTGTAAGACCCGTTTTATCATAGTGATTATGTTTATGCAACTGGTCCCAGGTCTTAAAGTTAAGGTCCTTTCACACTGAGTCTGAAATATGCGTTTTTTCGCATTTGTCATCCGATGTGAAAATCCAGAAAATCAACGCGAGGTCTTATTTTTTAATGTGTGAAATTTTGTGTGCGATGAGCTTAACAAGCTACTAGTTCAATCCGGTGTGCTTGTTTAGGAAGACTTCGAAAATGTGCCTCTAGGAACAAGATTGGTAGACTTGCTCTTTCCACTATTCCAGGGATTTCTAAATGAGTCTCAGAGACTCACAGTTACCTCTTGACACCACCTGGGGTTCATTGTTGTCAGATTGTACCACAACACAATTTCTTTTAGGGATTCAAGTTATTAAAGGAAACCCTGTATATTGGGCTGGAGTCAGGTTCACCTGACTCATATTGGCCAGCCACATTTCTTTGGGGTGTACAAATTTACTGCTTTCAAATTTGATCTATTAGACTTTTCACTATTCCAGAGAATTTTGAGTGGATTCTCAGAGTTTTTACAGTTGCCTACTGACTCCACCTAAGGCTACAATGGAGATGCCGATCTCCCAGTTCCTTGTAAGCACTCACCACAGAAGCCCAATGCCTTATAAACAAAATATTGTTTGAGCACATGCAAAATATGGTTTAAGGAAGTTTCAGCTTCACCTAATCAGACACATTTCTTAGGGGCATGTTTGCGAGTGTACAACCTATTAAAAGGTACACATTTGAATGTACTCAAAAGACTGGCTAAACAGCACCTTCCACTATTCCAGAGTTGTCTGAAATGAATTCCAAAAGTTGCTTTTTAACTCTACCTCAGGCAACGGAGGATATGCCAGTCTTCCAGTTCCTCTCGAATGCTGATTGTAGCAGCCCGGTACAATCCCGGGATGTACTCTAAAGATCAACTCGACAGCTCCTTCCACCACAACAGCGACTTCTCAATGAACTCTCTGAATTTTACAGTTACCTCTTGACTCCACCTCAGGCAACAAAGGAGATTCCAGTGTCCCAACTCCTCTCAGCTGTAGACTAAACTAGGCCACCTCTAGGCCAACGCACCTCTGCCCCAGCTGTGGACCCACTTGTCTACCACAAACCCACAAGGTCATAACGGCCCCCATCATTTATGATGCACACACCTCAACCTCGCAATGTGTTTATCTGTGGGCTCGTTTTGTGTTTTTCTTGACAACTTGCTGGTTTCCCTCTAGCAAACAACTTACCTGTCAGAACTGGTGGAAATGATGAGTTAGTCCTGAGATGTCTGAGACTCTTTTGCCTTGTTTTTGGTTATTGTTTGGTGTTTACTACACGATATACTCTTCCTGTTTTTAAGAAGCCTTTATTTTACATCAATGTATAAAATAAATAACTGTTATTTTTTGTAATCACATCAAATTCCAATTCCGATTCTGTTGTGGGAAATATAACTACTCCTGAAACTTTAATAACTGGTGTGGCTTCCTTTGGGACAAATCGTGCTTCTTGCAAGTCTCTTAGATGACCTTGGTGAACAATTTGCCAATTCCTCCTTTCAGAAAACTGTGAAAAAGAGCAGTCCTCCTTGCACTGCCTACTTCAAGTTCTCCTGCAGCTTTTCCATTGGGTTCATTTCTGAGCTTTTGCTTGTCCTTGGTCAGTTCTTCATTTTCGCTGTTTGAGATATTCTGTTTGCTAGAGGGTTGTGGGCGATTGTCTTGTTTCAGGGTCACATACAATTAAACTTTTATAAACCGATAGTATCTCAGAAAGGGTGGTTCAATGCAGAAAAACATGATGAGCTATATAAGCTGGTATGAAGTTTTTTTAATAAAAACTTTTTTATTCTTATTTATTTTTAAAATAAATATCTGATATTGTGCCACTGATCTAATATTCTTTTGTTTGGCAAGTTTTTTTGAGGACAGGGTCTTATTTTATTCATTCAAAGTCTCTGTTTTAGCGGGTTGAATTTTAAACTTTACTTTGGCAAGAATTATCAGTAAATATTTATTCAAGCATCCTTAAAGACATCCTAAAGAATAATGTTGGTCAAGTTTGGGGCTGAACATAATGAAATATATATTTAGAAAATATTTACATGTATATACATTTATATCATTATATAAACATAACATTTTTTAAATATATAAATTCAGGTATTTGTATTTATATATGCATGGTAAATATACACAGCTATCAAATGTATAGAGAAGTAGTGCTAAGTTTTAGGGGCTGTTTACACAGAACTTGTTTTTCTATTGCATTCCACTACTTTTCCATTGTTTTTTTAATGTAAACACGCATTAGATGGACGTGTATTAAGACGTCTATAAAAAAAGTTCAACTTTTACACGCACTGTGTCAGTTCCAAAACAGTGGACCAACCAGTAGCAGGTTGGCATGGCAACTATTTTATTTGATGGCAACATGGCGGATGAGGTAACATTCCTGCACACTGCGTTTTGACACTGTAAAAAATTACCATGATTTTAACCGTAAAAAAAACTGTAAAAATGCTACGGTAAAAACCTGTTAAATGGTAAAATTTACCTGCATTGGTTTTAAAATTTTGTTTGAATTTGATGTTTTTTCTTTGAAATAACTATGTTTCTTAGTTTTTCCCCCTTATCAGTTATATTTGTTAGAGTTGTATGTTACATGTAATGTTGTTAAATTAATGTTTATTGCATATTTCAGTTTAATGAGTCTCACCATGATGGTGTTTAGTGTTTGTGTGAATGACACTGAGCACCTTCTATGTATGTTCATATTTAAAAGATTCTTGTGATGGGCTTTGGTCCATCATGTGACTTTCTCATCACCACCTGCATTTGGTGCTTATCAGTGTATTTCAAAGATACAAAACAGGTTTAGTACTTTAATAGGTTGGTAAATTAACATTATATCAGTTAATGAAATTATGGTATTTAACTGTAATTTTAACTTTGTTACCATATTTTTTACGGTCGAATTCCAGCAACCACAGCTGCCATTTTTTGCCGTAATTTTAAAGATTTTTTTTTACAGCGTAGATGCAAAGATGCATTCAGTGTGAACAGCCCCTTATAGAGTGCATGAAGGTTAAAGCAGAACATTGACTGCTATAAAATATTATTTTACTTGTATAATTATGAATTATGGTTTATTGACCAAACAAGGTGGTAATGTCGATGGTAATTTTCCCTCCAATTGCAGAAGGATGAAAACATGCAATTGCTTTATATACCAAGTTAATCTGGAGTAATGTCACGTTAACAGTGTCCCATGATAGATAGAGGACATTCAGGTCTGTCATTACCCAAAGGACACCTTGAATCTTTCCGATGTACCTGGTACAAATGGACATCCTTCTGAGATTCGTTCGAGATGTATTAACACATAAACGACATACAGTCATTAAAAATGTATGTAAAACTTTTAGTAATTCATATGAGCTGCTGTAATGGGATTAGACGAGGTTAGAATCCGTTCCTCTCTGCTCAAGTGACTCGCGGTACAGACTCATTGATTGTTTTATTTACGAGGTTAAGGCTCAGTGTTGCTCTGTAATCGGATGTGACAGTAAAGGAAGTGTGCGGTTACTTTCGCTCGCCACGCATTTCATGCCTCAACAAACCCCTTAAAGACAAAGAGAAATATAAGCTCTCTTCCAAAGCTGCAAGAGCTCCCTACATACAATTTAAGGGATCAGAAGTGCACTTCCAATGACGGCTACTCAAGAAAATCAACAGTATAACGTTTCACATGTTTTATACAAAATAATCCAGAATGCATCACATTAAGTTATGAGATTATGTAGCATGTTAGAGATTGTGATTTCATGAATTTGAAAAATCAATTAAATGTATGTGTATATATATATATTAAATAATTATCTAGTAAAATCTGAAAAAAGTACACTTTAGCATAATTGTAAAAAGAGTACTTATTTTAAAACGATTAACTTTAAAAGTAATGTTTTCAAACACTTAATTGCTTGTTATTTACAATTAAATGAACATGTATTAGTTTAATTTTTTATATTAAATGCAATTAGTTAAGTTTACTTAAAAGTGTTTATGGTCAAGTACTTTACATACGCGGCTTCAGTATGTTAGTCAACACATCAAACACTAAAATATTTTCATAATAAAAGATAATTAAAACAATAACTTAAAATGTACTTCAAAGTACATTCAAAGTGAATTTTTTAAGTAATAAAAAAACAGTCAAAAGTGAACTTTAAGTACACTTAAGTGACCTTTTGTTTCATTAATATTATCTGCAAATGCACTTTTCTTTTTAAATATACACTTTTAAAATTTGAGGTACACTAAAAGTGCGCATTTTCTGCATTTATTATGCAAACAATTATGCTATTAATCATATGGGCAGTGTCTGTGAGTTTGATTGTGTTAGCTTAGCGACATGCTAATGTCAATCTGTACTGAATTTAATTGAAATTGTTAGCAGGTGTTAGTCAAGTCTCTGTTGCATTTCACACGAGCAGCGCTATTTTTATTACGTGTGGAGTTGCTCACAGCTCACTAGCTTTAGGAACAGAGCTAAACAACCTCACTGAAAAACTCTATAGGCAGCGAAGTAAGAATCAAGTCAAGCTAATGCTACAGTAAGCCTGAAAATGCATAGCACACAAAAATACAGGCTAAATCCGTCCTGAACTCTTTCATTTACATGTTTTCAGTATTAAATTCATATTTATTTAGGTTTATTATTTTTAAACTGCAAGCTCTGTAAAGCATTCTGCCATAGATTTCAGTGATGAGCGAGCATAATTAATCTGACTCCTTTTTTTATTTATTTAAAGAATTTAAATTATACATGCTTGCTGGTGAGCATTAAATACATCAGAGGCACAGAAAGCTTGTTTTACCGCAGGTTATGTAGACACTCTCTCCTCCCATGTCTTGTGTTTGCGATACAGACATCCATTCTTCATTCAGACAGTTGCTCGGAGCAATTTGAGGTTAAATGACTCGCTTGATGGCACAATTTTTGATATGCGAGTGCCAAGACCTCAGCAATTCTTTGCTTTTTGCGTTGGTGGCCTAGATCTTAATGCTATCACCACACAGTGCTCCATCAGTGATGCTGTTAGTACTGATAAAACACATCTTCATAATGCTATTTCATCATTTTCCCTCTGACAATGCCTCACTTTGGGTCGCAAAAACTTCAACCAGCAACTGTTCAATAATGCATTGCTATAAATGATTCAAATAGCAGCACTTTGCTATAGTTTTAGTCCTTTAGATGTCGCCGGTAGCTGAAATTGTTTATATAAATACACAATCGCTGAGTTTTTGAGGATGCGAGAACACGCAATGGATGCGTGATGTTATGCAATTTCAGCCAATCAGAAGATATTTGTGTTTTTTAGTGAGCAGTTAAGTGGCAGAATTTTTGACCAATGAGATTACAGTATGGGCGGGGCTATTAAAATAAGCTTGAAGCCAAATGGTTTTGGAGCATTATAGGCATTTAGTAAGCATTAAAGTGCTAAACATCATTGATCACATTAATGAAGGTTTTTGACACTTATCGCATGTTATTTTACAGTAAATTACATGTTTTTTCTGCTTTTAGTGTTTCGTATCACATCCAACCCAGTCTCACAGCAATTCGTACATGTTTTACGAGGTGGCAAATTTGCATAAATTCGTACGACCTCACTCGTACAAATTCATACAATTTTTGCTAAATCGTACGTATTTTACAAGTTGCGTATTCATATGAATTTGTACGAATTACCTACATGTAACCCCGCCCCTAAACCTAACCGTCACTGGGGTTTAGACAAATCATACAAAATAGTACGAGTGAGGTCATACAAATTTGTACGAAGTTGCCACCTCATACGAATATTCGTGAGACTTTGTTGGTCACATCTGGTTAGGGCCTACTGATATACTAAAGTTGTTTTCGTCATCTCTGTGTTCAAGTGATAAAATCCTATTTTTAATCATAAACACTAGTTTAAACAATATAAAAAACATTTTTAAAACACTCTAAGCAGCAAAATTGCATAATAGCAGGATTTGTTTTCAGAGAATTTATCTTAAATGTGTGCATTTTTTATTGTTACTGACTTTTCAAAAAACAAACAAAATGATTTATAATTCATATGCTTTTAGAATAATAGTATTAAAAAATATATAAAATAATAATTTTGTGGGGTCATCTTTTTGCCACTAGATAAAACATCTGTCTAATTTTCTCATCTGTCTAAATAAATCTGATATAAATTTAAAATTCTGACTTTTTTTTTTCTAAATTCTTAGTTTACTTCTCACAATACAGTTTTTTTTTTGCCACTGAATAAAATAAATGAATAACTGCAACTTTGAATGTCATAATTCTTAGTTTCTTTCTTGCAATTCTGACTTTATATTTCATAATGTCCTCTTTTCTTCTCAGAATTGTTAACCTTTTTGTGAACTTCTCAGAATTTTTTTTCTCACAATTGAGACATTGTCCCGCAATTGTTGTTTTTCTTGAATATCTGACTCATATCTCGCAATTCTGCCAGTTTCTTGAGTTTGTGGCATCTCACAATTTTGACTTCATGTCTTACAATTTTAACTTTTTTCTTGAATTTCTGACATTATATCTTACAATTTTGACTGTGTTTCACAATTTTTATTTTTTAAATTTTAGAATTTTTAGTTTAAATCTCACAATTTTAACTTTTTTCTTGAATGCATGATTTTATATCTGACCATTTTTTACTTCATATCTCACAATTCTGACTTTTTTTATTTTTATTTTATGACATTACATCTGACAATTTTGACTTTGTCTCACAATTTAGTTTTATATCTCACAATTTTTACTTTTTCTCACAATTCTGACTTTTTTCTTGAACTTCTGACATTATTTCTGACAATTTAGATTTTATATCTCACAATGGTGACACTCACAATTCTGTATTTTCTCTTCAATTCTGACTATATTTCACATTCTGACTTTCTTTTGCAATTGTCTTTTTTTCTCTTGCAGTTCGGACAGTTTTTTCTCACAATTTTGACTTTTATGTATATATACACAATATAATTTTGGCTTTTTTCTCTTGCAGTGCTGAAAATGTAAAAAAATGTGAGATATAAAGTAAGAATCGCAAAATAAAAATGTGATCTTTTATCCCGTGAACGAAAACAAGCATCCATAGTTCAGCTTGTTTATATGCATTATCATAAAACGCACAAGCCTCACAATGATTCACACAAATCATTCAATAGAAGAATGTAGTGATAAATATTGCATGTGTTTGCTGCGGCTGCATGCATTTTTGCATGTGTTTATGTGTGAGAGAGGACTAGAAACTACAGTGTGTGTGTGTGTGTGTGTGAGATCTTCTCTCGGGGCGCAGTGGATATCCTGACATCCTGCTGTTATCTCTATCTCCCCCCTCTCTCTCTCATTCACGCTCTGAATGGGCTCACGACCGGGTTCCTGACCGCCGTTGCCACAGCGACCGTGTCAGACACATGCTACTTTCTCAATAATTACTCAACAAGGGAGAGGAGGTGAGTGGAGGCCTGGAGAAAGGAGAGGATGAGAGGCAAGACACTGCGGGCCATGAACCATTTGCACAGAATGGATGATTAAAAGAGAGATATGAATGGAAAGAAGAGACGTGATGGGAGGAGAGGAAATGACCCTGTGTGTGTCTCCATATATTAATGTGCCTATGTATCATGTTAAATCATATTATGTACATTGTGCACAGGCAGAGGAGCAGCGCATGAATTTATGTATTTGTTTTATTTATTTATTTATTTATCGCATGCATAATCTTATCAGAAACATGTTTATGATCTGATGCCAAGATCGTTATGGAGGACCAAGCCTTCAAAAATAAATGACAGTTTATTATTATTTTTTGTATTATTTATTAATAAAAGAAAGGATCAATTCTGCTTAATTTTCCACATAAAATTAATTTCATTTTAATTTGTAAATTAATTAATTCAATACTCTTATTTTACGTTAACAGACACATTTATTTTTATTTGTATTTACATTTTATTAATAATTTTATTTATTTTATCTTGATAAATTAATGTTATTAATTTAAAGTTTAAAATAAAACAAACAAAATACTTTAATATTCACATTTAGATATTATGTTTTTATTAGGGTTCATTATTTACATCATTTTATTTTTTAGATTTAAAACTGTTTTATATTATTTATTAATTTATTTCTTCATTTAAATCTACTATTTAATGATAATACATGATAATGGAAAGTGACTTTTACATTCAGGCATAGCTTTTAAGGCCAGATTAAAGCATTTGGATCATAAAGTAGAAAAACTGGTGGTGTGTTTACTTATTATTCATATTTACATGCAATACCATGCATGCATATTAGCAGATGTTTTTAGAGCAGCACGTCTGTTATGTATTTCAGTGAAGAAAAATGCCGCAGATTAGTATATAGATTTAAAAACATGAGGTAAATTCTATATGCAAACATGGCATGTGCAAAAATACAACAGCATTATGATAAGAAATCTAAATGAAGCAGTTTGAACCGGTGCTGAAGAGTAAACGGCTAAAATCAACGCCAAACGTATGTCAACGTATGTCAGAATTAAGCTAAGATGAGAGACAATGTAAAAATAAAGCAAAGGTTTTACTTTGACATATGAATATAAGTGCAAGAATTACATGAAGTGTTGCAGTGACTGTTTTTCAAAGAGATTTTAGGATGGTGGATAAATTTGGAACGTTTGATATTATGAATATGAACTGGAACAGGAAAACCTTTGATGTTGACTTGACAAAGCCTTCCCTAGAAGTTTAAAATAGTTTGACGGCAGATGACTTTTTTTAGGCATATAGTTACAATTAATAGTTTACTGTATATGAAAATACACTGTGAAGACTACCTTCAGACCTCATCACACCTTAATAAACCCATTCCATCTCATCTGACCACATCTGATAGACAGAATAGTGACATTGGTTAAATAAGTTAAAAATTATTATTAAAAACAGTTCCATGTTATTTCCTATTTAAACCAGCTAATTTTTAAAACAGGAAAATCGTGGTACAAACACTTTTTCAGCACGAAAGAAAAATAATTTAAGGCTATTTATTAAATTTTTCTTATACGAATAACTTGAATAATTTAAATGTAATAATAAAAAAAATCCAGTTAAATTCCAATTCCTCAAAAAAAAAAATTTAAAATAAAAATAATAGTAATAATAAATTTTTTTTTTTAAAAATTAAAAATCTGAAAAAATTTAATCTAAATTTTCTATGGACTGTTGCTGAAAGCTTACACAAAAAAAGCATTTCATTTTAGCCAAAAGCAATGGTTTGAAGTTAAAAACATATTTCTTACAAACATGCAGATTTTTGTTTGTGGTGTGGTGTGGATTACTTGTGGATTATTGTGATGTGTTTATCAGCTGTTTGGACTCTTATTCTGACGGCACCCATTCACTGCAGAGCATCCTTTGGTGAGCCACTGATGCAATGCTACATTTTTCAGACGAAGAAACAAACACATCTACATCTTACATGGCCTGAGGGTGAGTAAATGTTCTTTACATTTACATTTTTGTGCCTTAACTAAGAATGTTAGCAGATTAATCAACTACCGAGTGAGTAAAGTGTGTTCACAGGGCCTAAAGTGCACATATGTGCATGTGACAAACACAATATAGTGTAGTGATATATAAACAGATACTTTTTTTAAAAATATGTTCAGGACTGTGTGTGTGTGTGTGTGTGTGTGATCTGAGCTTTTTTGGTGAGCACCAAGGTCAAAGCAGTGAGGTGCATAAATGCATTGTGGGATGCTGGGAGATTGTGTTCCCGCTGAGTAGAGATAAATCATGTCAGTTCCACACACACACACACACACACTCTTAAAAGCAGCAGGAGCACATGTGCCGCCCCACAATCCTTCCTTCCTATAGTCTCTCTTCATCTTCCTCCACTGTGTGTGTTTGTGTGTGTGTGTGTTTCACAGCTGCAGGTGCCTTGGTAATCAGTTAACTGTCATGCACACACACACACACACGTGCAGAGAGACACAGAAACAGACACAGATTAGGCTGCAGGTAGCGTTTATACCACACACATAAAAGCATCCTCCTCTCCTCTCCATTAGCACTGTGGTGTGTCATTTGATCGCACATTAGACACACACATGCATACTAACTCAAGGATGCCCTGCAGGTGTGTGTGTGTGTGTGTGTGTGTGTGTGCCCAGAATCAGTTGGAAATGGAGGCTTATATGTGCCAGGTTTTAAACACTTCCTTGTCTTGTGTTTCTGAGAGAGAGACTACAGTACAATCATAAGGGAATACAGACTTGCATCATCATTTTTACATCTTCATTTATTTTGCAGAAATAACTCTGCATTATTTACTGTATAGTGAGCTTGTTTTTTCATTTGGGATTGCGTTGTTTAAGATCCATGAATTGAGTTCTTTGAATGTTGTCTTTGTTAAAATAGTTATTTTAAAAGAGTTTTGAGCATATACTGCATGTATTTTGCATTTATTGTGGTAGCAAATATTTTAAGCATGTACTAATTCTGGTGGGCTGTTGCTTATATTTATTATGTTTGTATGTGCTTGTATGTTATATATAAAGAACAGGTTATAAATTTTTTGTTATATTTTATATGTATGTTATATTATGTTATAATATATCAGATTGTATCTGTAAAATAATAATTGCATATTATATATATATATATATATATATATTGGTGTCGAACAATTAATCACGATTATTCACGTCCAAATTTTTTTTTTTTACGTAATATATGTATGTATGCTGTGTACATTTATTATGTATGTGTATATATATACACACACTCAAATGCATTTATATATTTAATATGTTATGTTTTCATAAATGTAAGAAAATAAAAATAAAAATGTATATACATGTAAATATTTTCCACAATATATAATGTATGTGTGTACATTATACACAGTACACAGTATTATCCACAGCACACACACACATATATATATATATATCAAAATTAAAATGATGTCAAAATTATTATTAAATTTAATTATTTAAATTATTTAATGAGATTATATTATGTAATTAAATTATGTTTTAAAATTAAATTAAAAAATTAAATTATTTATATAAAGCATTTAAATTCTTATTTAATTTAAATGTGCATGTGTGTATGTATATATATATATATCATTTATTATATTTAATAACAAAAATGTATCTCAATAAACAGTCATTAATCGCATTAATACTCATATGAAGTGACATTAACCACGCCTCCAAAAGTGAAAAACGTCGTTACTGCATTAATTAACATTATTGCATTAATTAAAAAAAGATAAATGATGAAAAAAATATATTATTTTATTTTCTAATTATTATTGTGTCATTTGTTTATAATAGCTTTTTGTATCAAACACTGAATAAAATTAAAATGCACTTTTTTTTTTTTTTTTTTAGAATAATATAGCAGCCTATAGCTTAAGCTATAGGCTGTTGTGAATGTACAACATTTACATACAGCATTCCTTCGTGAACACACACAAACACACACACACACAGAGAAGCGCTATCTCTCTCTCTATCTCTCTGTCTCTCGGTGTGACTTGACCCCTTCTGGAGGAGGTCCCTCACCTCTGACTGTGGCTCTGCCCCGGGGGCGGATCAGCGGAGCAGGTGCTGCTGAGTCTCTAGCGCCGCCTTCACTCACTCCACTGCGGCTCGCTCAGCGCTCTCGACCGCCGCGCTGCCGCCGGAGCACCGCCATGGATTTACTCCAGCTCTAAACGCGTGGGAAAAACGCTTTTCTTCAGTTTTAAGGTGAGTTCAGTGATAAAGAGGCTCGGGCTGAAATGTTTTGTCGCGTTTGTCAGGGGCTCCATCGCTCGCCGGAGAACTGCGTGATGAGGGGCGCTTTGTTTTCATTCATAGTCGTCCGCGGTCCATCCTGCAAGTGTACAATTAGCTGTTTTTGTTGACTTAGTTTAAATACATTGCAGTCGCTCTGTTTCAGCCCGGGATACTATCGTCTTCCGTGACAGATATGGATTTTATTGGCTTTGTTATTAGAAATGATACGCTTGATGTGACCTTTGGGACTCATTCATATTCAAAACTGTTTAACAATCGTCTCTGAGTAAAATGTTGTTTTTTTAAAGGCTGGGAGTAAGTGTTTAGAGAGTCGTGCTGAGTTAGATGACCTTCTGCTATTCTCTCACCTCAAGGTTAATTTTCCATCCATCAGACCTCCCTTCTGAATCTTGTGTAGATTAGGTTTTTAATACAGTATTTGATGTGCATTTGTCCAGAAAGACGCCTGAGCTCATGAAACGCATGAATAATGAATAATGAATAATAAGCATGTTATGAATGTATTTTGTGTGCATCTAAATTATCAGCATTGGCCAACATGGTAAAATCCATCTTAAACCATAGAAAATGTTGGTTTGGTCACATCCTGTCTGTTTTACACATATGAAGTTGTCGTTTTTGAAGTCTCTTGTTTCCTCTTCTGGTTTTTCGTGTGGTCAAATAAATGTCAGTGTACTGTGGAAAGTCATATTTACCCAGCAGCCCTATGTACAGTGTATACTGGCAGAATATGAGTTTGCGTTAGTCACACTGACATCCAGAGATCATTTTTAAATAACTAACGGCTGAGGTTTTGTTTGATCAAGTGTGAAACCGAAATGCGTGTTGGAGTTTGTGTTAAACTGGAAAGACTGGATGAGTTGGATGTTATGAGAAGGAGTTGTTAAATGAGAAGTTACTGTAATTACATGCTCAAAAAGTCAAAGATTAAGGCATCATTAAGTAGCAATTGTAATTGAAGATTGTCAACAGCTGACAGCAAATCCAATGCAAAAGCTACTGCTTGAATATATAGTGATGCAAAAGCGCAATGTATGTTTTTACATTAAATATGAGGTGTACTGGTACTGTGGTCCAGTGCTTCTCTGATGGTTTGATGTGAGTGTATTTTGGGCGGAGATGGAGGTGGGGGGTTGCAGACGCTGTATAAAGAAACTCCTCATTGACCATCTGACTCCATTAGGCTCTTATTTGCTTATGACCAGCTTGATAACAGATATTTACATTACTGAATGCTGATTTGACCTGCCGGTTTTTTGTTCTTTGACTTTTGAGTGTTGTAGATGTAGCTGTTACACATTTGTTTTCCTTTTTTGTCAAAATATGTGCATTAATTAAAAAAAAAAAATATATATATATATATATATGTAATACACACACACACACACACACATATAGCCTATATGCTAGTGCTGTCAAATGATTATTTGTGATTAATCGTTACTAAAATAAAAAAGGTTTTCATTGACATAATATGTGTGTGTGTGTCCTGTGAATATTTATATATATATATATATATATATATATATATATATATGAAGACACATAGCATATATTTTGAAAATGTACATGTATTTGCATATATTTATATTTGTATAATTACATCATTTAAATATATTTAATACACATACATATATATTATTTACAATAACACATTTATCAGTCGTTTATATCCAACGTATTTTAAAACAATTTGGAATTTTTCCTGTGTATAATATTTTTTTTAATAATTTGTATTATTATTATTTTTTTTACAAATAGTTTTAAAATATATAAAGACATTTTATGTATAGCTTTTTATTATATTACACTATATTATATTTATGCATTTAGCAATTGTTATTATAATTAATTATTTTATTATTAGTCTTAAGAAGGTTATTTTAAAATTTCAAGTAATTTTTAAAATGAATTTAGAATTAAAATATGCACTTTATCATGCAATTCAAGGCTGAAGGCTGATAATCTCTGGTTTCACGATTGATTAACAGGGTGTTGAGGATGGATTATAAAATGAAAACTCTTGTACCAAGTGTGTGTGTGTGTGTGTGTGTGTGTAGTCAGCAGTGTTAAATCCTCAGAGGCAGACTGTATTGGGATTAGCTCAGATTTCTGCTGCTTCTTTAACTGATGTTGGTCAGCTGCCATATGTATTTACACACACACACATCGGCTGTTTGCCCTACAGTGGTCTTCGTTTTAGACAAGTTACAAAGGAAGGTTATTCTTTTTGGCACCTTAAAACTGAGGAAAAATGACTTATTAAAGTTGGGAACAGAAAGTTAATGTGGTCTTAGAAGAGCCACACATAATAAGATGCCAAGAGAAGAGAGGAGGAGAGAGTGGTCAAAAGACATGAAAACCCCCCATCTTTTTTTTTTTTTATTTTAGACCATGTGGCATCAGAAATGACCAATCAGCACTGCATACATAGTGACAGTGGGAATATTCCCAAAGCATAAACACTTACCCAGCATACTTTGATGTGTGTCAGCAGTTTTGTGGGCTTAAGAGATGCCAAGTGTCCCTTAGAGGGGACAGCGGGGGATGTAATAAAAGCTTTCACTTTTTTGTAAGACTTTTCCTGCTGCTCAAACACAGACAACGCTGTGGGGGCAACTGATAAGAGTATTTATGTTGTAATTGTTTACACAGTGTCAGTGAACTGCTTCCTTACAACTGCTTCCTCACCTACCAGATGAAGCTCCAGTAAGTGTGAAGCTTTTGTGCGGTTTAACAATATAACCGCTTTATTGTTAATTCGTTATTCTGCTGTTGTTATGTTGAGATTTCTAAAAAGTCTCATCATGCACACATTTTATTTTTTTTAATTATTAATTATTCATTTCATTTTTTTTAGTATTCTTTATAAATAACGTTATAAGGCCTAAAAATAAGAAATTTGATCTAATGTTGTTTTAGAGAGGACTGCTCAAGACCCCCATGTTCATATAAATACATTTGCAATAAAAAACAAACAATTAATTTAACGTTTTTATGGCAAAGCAAGGTTAGTTGGTGGGAGATCCTAAAGCTTCATGTCATTTATAATCTAATTAATTTATGATATTTGTAAATAAAATCTGTTCTAGATTGAAAAAATATAGACCTATTTAATTTTTAGATGTTTTTGTTGTCGTTTTTGCCTATCCAGCAGCAAAATAACTTTATGCATGTAATATTATGTCCATAACGTTTTAATTATTTGTTAATTTAAAGAGAAATATGTATAATTTGGGTAACACTTTATAATAAGGTGTCATTTGTTAACATTAATCTATTAGCCAACTAACACGAATAGACAATGATCAACACATATATTACAGTATTTATTAATGTTTGTTAATGTTAGTTAATAAAAATACAGTAGTTCATTGTTAATACAGTGCATTAACTAATGTTAACAATCACAATTTGTGATTTTAATAATGCATTAGTAAATGCTGATATTAACATTAAGATTAATAAATGCAGTAGAAGCATTGTTTAGTCTTATGTTAGCTAATGTAGTTAACTAATAAACCTTATTGTAAAGTGCTACCGTAATTTGTTTGTGATTATTGAGAGCTGTTACATAAATGCGTAAATGACAGGAGAGTCATCAACATGCTGAACATACCATGCCAAACCTAATTGCACAGAAGCTAATAATTAGGATTTTTTGGAATTTATTTCATATTTCATGGTTTATGCAATGCAAACCGTTTTTTATCATGTCAGTGAAGGGTTTTGATGAATATTGTATGTATTAGCTTCTGAACCATTTATGAGAAAGATTAGGTCCTATGTATGTATTTGTGGGGGACTGCAGTTATGTAGTGATCTGCATCATTTATAGTTGAATGTGGTAACTTTGAGGTACCTTGCATATCTGATGTGGTTCTGTGAGTAGAAATGGTGAGTAAAACCTGAAGATTATTCACGTTTGCTTTTGCTTTTACTTTTACAAACAACGCTACAGGGTACTACAGACTTTCATGCTTCATTTATGTTCAGAACCTTACAAAATGACTAACAAGAAAGTACACATGTAATGTAAGCGGTAATTACCAGAACAGGAGGATGAGGATATGGGTCATATGCTAAGGTTAGACCACAAGAGCCTTGATTATCAAGACCTGCAAGTGCTACAACAGTTGTGTGTATATATAGCTATGCTCAGGTCGCTAAAAATGAATCATCTTGTGTCTTCAGATCAGTCAAGCAAGTGCGTGGCTGATGAACTGGTGCATAATTAGAAAAAAGGAATGTTAAATATGTCAGTAGGAAATCTGTGGTTTTGTTTGCTGTGCATTATGCTTAAAATATCTTGGGTGTGAGCCTAAGAGGTTTAATAAGTGAAACCTGAAAAGGTGTGTCTCAGAGGTTCTAGGTTAAATGTTTGACTTGGTAGACTCAGCTCGGAGACTAGAAGTAGTGGATCCCTGGGGTGTACGCTGTGTTAAATGATTGGCATCACTTCCAGGAGGCTCCAAAGCCTCAGGCTGCACTGCTCGAGACTACCAAAAGAAGCTGAACGTCATGGCCCTCGGTGAATACAGTGTGAGCAGACCACAAGTGTCCCTGGGATGCTCCAGGGCTGCAAGGGCCTATGGGCTCCTTTGTACATACAACAAATGTGGGACATGTGGACCCCCTGGCACATGCAGTGTCAAGAGAGTATAGTCTGATCTGAACACCAGGGTCCCCCAAGTACAGTACAAGCTTAAGCCAAGGTCACCTCCATGAACATGTGCCCAGGAACCTCTTGGGATAGTCAGAAATGGTGTCTTAAATTTGATTGACTTTAGAGATCTGGAAAGACCCATAAGATGATAGAATTTCCATAAATAACAAACTAATATAAGTGTTAGTGGACAAATGACTGGAGTGTGGGTTGTTGGCTAGGTTGGCAAAAAAGACTTTCTTGTAATTATAAAGGAGCCTGATGCTTCAAGGCTGGGAAAGCTAGTTGTGTAGGGCAACATTAAAGGTTTTTTCATACCTAGAGGGGACAACACTGAGACCATCACCTGGGATAAAGATCGTGACCGTGGTAATGCTCATGAGTGGGAAGAAGAGTAACCCATTTTATCAGAGTGGTTTATCAGACATATTCAGACCAAATTATAAGAGCTAGGCCTAAATGCAAATGAGAAATGAGCTGTCAAGTGCAGTCCTGGTAGTAGTGATTAGAGAAGCCACACAATTGCATGATGCACTCTTAAGATTAATGGAGGATTTCGCAGTGAGGCTGTTGAAGAACCATTTAACATCCATTTAGCATCTCTATCCATTGCAAAAAGCTCTTTAGATTATTAAATGTTCTAAAAATAAATGTTCTTTTACGAATTGTTCACAATCATTTTTGGGAGGCAAAAGTGATTGTTCTATAGCAACTCTTTTTTGTTCTATTTGACCGCAAGTGCCCTGCGAAGTGGACATTACTGGATATTCTGCCATGATTCCAGTTAAAAGGGAGCGTATATGTTCCATTCAGAGTGCTTTAAAGTGTGTGAGACATGAATTTAAATTGTATTTATTTACAGAGGTATTTTATGTCACACTTTACTCCTCTGTAGTAAGTTGCATCTGTGTGTGAAGATGCTGAAGGCCATGGCGTAGCACAAATCCGTGAATGAATGTTCTGAAGTAAAGTAAACTTCAATGATTTCCCATTCTCAGGGAGCAAAGAACACTCTGTAGGGACAGTGTCAGCCGAAACACAGTTCATGCATGGAGCTCTCTTTAAATGGTGTGATAAGGTGTGATAAATCAGGGTTATTAAATAAGAGAGACATCCAAAATATGCAGAGGGGTGGTACACAAGGACTGTGGATAGAACATTTTTAAAGCCCTTATTTTTAAAAGAACATTTTGTGCTCTGGAAATGTTCCATGGATGTTAAAAGTTTTTTTATTGAACCATTGATATCAATAAAGAACTTTTTAAAGAGTGTGATCTGGTCTAAATGAAGAAGTTTAAGGGACTGATTACCGAACCTTGTGGGACACCAGTGGTTTGGGGGTGTGGAGAACAGTGTGAGCCTTTCAATTTAACCTGGGAAGAACTGTTATCCCAAGAAAATACAATTCTAAATACACTCTGTCAGCTCTGAGACCAACAGGTTGTAGAACCCAGTGTAAATTACTGCAGACAGATCCAGAAAAAATCAATACAAAGTAAATCAAGGACATTCAAGTCTAGCGTAGGGGCTTCAGTTATGGCAAGTGAAGATGTTTCGGTACTTACACATCTATGGAAGGTCTTCAACCTTTGTAACCAGTAGCTTTGTGATCAGCGTTCTCTCTAGTTATCAATCTCTATTGTAGTCACAACCAATTACTGCATTTCACTCTCAAAGTAACAGTACTATTCTAGTCCTCATCCATCTTTAATACTGTCAGTGAAACACGCGCACATACACACACTGGGGTTAATGAGCAGTAGGCAGGTGTGTGTGAGGTGCTTTATCTAGTCTTAATGAATGCCGAGGGTAGCAGATCTCTGTAGTCGCCCATGCATCAATGCTTGTCTGTCATCATTATGGACATGTATGTGTGCGAGAGTGTTCATTTGTGGCCAACAAAGCACTTTGACACATCATCCATCACCCAGTCTTTTATCCCTGCTGTTTCTCCCATTGAATTTACATGAGCCGGTCATGTCGACAAGGGCTGGGTCAATTTGCATTGGCTGTACTGTCTAATGAACAAGCTTATTAGAGAGCCAGTGGGGAGCAGAGGACTGTGGGACTGTTTTTTGCTGACTCCAACCACAGCTAAAGCCTCTGGGAAAAACAGCACAGCAGGATTCATCTTTGAGAGAGAGGAGATCTTCACATAGCAAGCCTTGGGTGATTTTAGTGAGCCATTTTAAACATTTGGCCATTAATTCTGCATGGCCAGCTGGAGATCTGATGGTTTTCATACAATATCCTTTTTGTATTTGTATATGTGACTATACTAAAAGTTATGAGGTTTATAAGCCACAGACCTACAGTAAATCCTGCTAGATCAGGGTGCTTATTTTCTGTGGTAGTTTGAGGTGTAAGTGCATCTGTGAATGCATAGATGTGTAATGATGTGGAATATTTCACTAAGCATGCCAGATGACTAATTAGCTCCTTTAATAAGGTTGTAGCTTGTGCTAAAAAACTGCAGTGAAGCAGCAATATTTATAGTGGTCAGAGCAATAGTATACCTAGTTTAGGGAGAGAATCTGGAATCTGTATGAACCTGGAATCAAACCAAATTTAATTAAATACTGCAAATAAAACATCATGATGGATAATGGTACTTTCAGCCTGGTCTCACAAAAATATGTACCACTTTTTGTGCAACACTGTTTTTACGTGGTGCATGTTTCACCACAATTTTTAAAGAGAAATGTTCCTTAAACACAGGTTCAATTTGTGAACCCTGGCACATTTTATTATGTTGATATAGGTACGTATTGCGGCTGTTCAGAATTGAGACATTTGTGGACTGTTGCTAAAAGTTGATGCTCTATCACGTTAGAAATATGCCCTACGCCAACACACTCTAGTGTTCATTTCTTTTAGAAACTGCAGTGAAATGTACTTGTTGGTACATATTTTGTGTCTCGCTAAAAAGTGCACCCAAGTACATTTATACCATGAGACCACGTAAGGTACTTTTATGTCGTTTTTGTTCTTTTCTGCTTTTACTCTGTTGTTTTTAGAGCTTGACAGTCCTACAGAACTTCCCATTTACTTTAATGTAAAAGAGCAGCTTGGACAATCTGCTAAATGTCGAATTTCTTGTTGCATGGAATAATATATATCTATATGTCATGTGAGTTTGGAACAACGTTGAGGGGTGATTAAATGATGAGAGAATTCTTGTTTTTGGGTGAATGAGTTCTTTGAGGCATCCTTGAGAAATAAATATTATCTCTGTTCCACTCCTTGACATAACAGCTTATAAATTGCTCTGTGTTGAGAGGGCCGTCTCTCCAAGAATGGATGTGTGTGCAAGAAGATACCTGTGGCTTTTCTCATTTCCACAGCGAGCAGAGGCTCTCTGTTATCTCTGATTGACACTATCCAGGAGGGAAAGTGTGAGCGGCGGAGATGAGTGGAAGGGAGTGGGGAGCGTTTGTGAGTTCAGTAGCCGATTGATTGAGAATGTTTGTCAAGAGAAGGAGAGTATGAGGGAGATAAAGACAAGAGGCCGGTTTGTAGCACGCAAATGAGTGGAAGAGAGACAGCTGTGTTTTAAGAGCGCATGATATGATGATTTGATTGATAAGCTCTTAACAGGATTGGAGAACGACGGATATGCGGTTGGCAGGGAGAAAACAGCATCTCAGTTATAATACTGCACTTGTTTATTATCCTACAGTACATGTGAGGATTATAGCTAAATTTTTATAAAGCCTTTTTGCATTAGAGATATTCTTCATTTAATTGAAATTTTTGTTTTGCTTTACTTTTTTAGTTTATTCAGTTTCAGTTTATTTTTAGTTTTAGTTTATTATTTTTTGTTCACTACAAAATGTTTCTGTTTTATAGATTTTTACTTTTATTTTATTTTTATTTATTTATTTTGTACTTTACTTTTGGTTGTATTTTATTCTGTTCATTACGGGATCTCTGAGGCCTTATTTTTTGTTTTTTTGGGGGGATTTACGTTTATTGTATTTATTTATTTGTTTTTTTTTATTTAATTTAGTTTTATTTTACTTTTGTATTTATTTATTAATTTAGTTTCATTTTTTTAGTTTCTAAAATTTTCTAAAATAAATAAATAAAGCTGAGGCCATACTTTTCTTTTTTTTTTACTTTTATTGTATTTATTTATGTATTTAATTTTATTTTGTATTTATTTATTTATTCATTCATTCATTTTGTTTTATTTTTTAGTTTCTAAAATTTTCTAAAAAGTAAGTTCTAAAGAGGTTATTTTTGTTGTTTTGTTTATTTTGCTGTATTTTACTTGAAATATGAAAGGTTTTTGTTTGTTTTTTTTTTTTGTTTTGTTTTTGCATTTTTCTTTTCTTTTTTAGTTCACTACAAATGCTGTAAGAGGGCATATGTTATATTTTGTCGGTTTTTACTCTTGTTTAATTTTTAATTTTATTTTTTTTATTTTTTTTTTACTTTTTAGCTTTAGAAGCTATACATTTCTGTTTTGTTTTATGTTTTATCATATTTTACTTCTTATTTAGTTTTTCATTTAAAATCTCTTAAAGGCCTTTTTTTTTTTACTTTATTTTACTTACATTTTAGTTCACTACAAAAGTTCTTATTTTTTGTACTTTACTTCTTTCATTTTATTTAACCTTTTGGTTCACCACAAAACCTCTAAGAGGCAATACATTTTGTTTTGTATTGTTTTTATTTAGCTACAGAAGCCAGAAGCTGTGAATTATTGATATCTTCTGTCACGTTTGGTTTTGTTTTGTATTTGCTTTGCTTTGCCCAAAAGTCTCGTAAGTTATTTTTTTTTGGTAGCTGATAGAGAGCAAATGGAGTGTTTTATTGCGCCTGAATTATAACACTATTTAAGATTAATCCGATTAATCTTTTCAGTTCAACCACAGGACATATACTCTTACTCTGCGTGTTTGGATGCGTAAGGCTCCATTAAGTCGTAATGAAGTTGTGGCTGATGGCAGAGGATGCTGCTGCCAGCTCTCCTAACTGCCCTAAGTTCATTATTAATTGTTTTGCTCGGTTCAGCAGAAGGGCAAGGGTGAGGCAGAGTTTATCACGATAAAGCAAGCTTTTGTTTGTTTCTGGTAGAAACGCTGGCAGTGAGTGATAGCTGGAGGTGTGAGAGAGAGATACACAAAGGAAGGAAGTTGTTGGAAACTACCAGTTCAGATCAGGAACTTAACATGTGAAAAGTCTGACATGTTTGTTATCGCCTGCAAACCTTTATTTTTAAGAAAAAGACTGCTTTTGTTCTGTTAAGCCTTAATTTGTATTAAGGCTTCTGATGTTACTGTCTGTTTAAAATTAATTGCTTCTGTTTTAGTTATGCGCTTTGGATAACATTTGGATAAATCTGCTAAATATAAAATGTAATGTAAATGTTAAACCATTTTCATACAGGTGGTCTAACCTTGTCATAGTTGAATTCTGCTGCTCGCTGATCAGGTTTTTTAGGCAAACCAGTACCAGTTAATGCATCAGGCGCTAAATCATTACAAGCAGCATATGCAAATAAATGCGGTTATCAGTTTATGTTGGTCATTATTCATAAACTTCATGCTTTAAGCCTGTAAAGCGAATGAAATAATAGTCAGAAATTCTTCTTTTTCTTTTTAAACGGACCAACTTTAGACAAAATAATTATAATAATTAAAAAAAAAAGAAAATAAAAGTATGTTCTGAGTACGTTGAGTATCATATTTGATACATCAGGATTTTATGCACACAGTCTGAGATATTACGAATATTGGGCTCAACTCAAGAAGGAGTCACAAACTGAGCAAAAATATGCAGTTTGATGCAGTTGCTGATTTTTTTTGTGTGACCAAAAAGTAAGTAAAGAAATAAGACATCTAATAGCAGACTACTTTCAGAGATTGCATATAAATATCCCAATCAAATTTCTTAGTAAGATGAGATTTAAATGCTTAAGCTCTGTAGTATTTGTTGTGGGGGTAAAACATTTACTTTTCTTTTGTTTTTCATATTGTTTGTTTGTTAGTTTTGTTTGCATTTTGTTTTATACCACATTTTTTGTATTTGTTTTGTGATTTTTTTTTTTTTTTGCGTTTTTATCCATTTTTTTCCTGTTTTGCTATTTGTTTTACATTTAATTTTTGTTTGTGTTTTATTTAATTTTTGTTTTGTGTTTTATCTTTTTTTTTTCTGATTTGTTTTGTATTTTTGTGTTTTCATTTATTTTGTTTCCTTCTGCTATTTGTTTAATGCAACGCAATACAATGATAATTGAGAGATGTCCTCAAAAGACTGATGGTCAGATTTGATACTGTTTTTATATTTAGTGTATTTTTTCTAAAAACGATACTCAGTAATACTGAATGGGTAATCAAGTAAAAAATCTTGAAATGATACTAAAAATCTATGTTATTTTTGTATGTACTTCATAAAAATCAGTAAAGATTTCACAGAAAAAAATGACATATAAACCACATCCTCAAAATTCAGGTTTTATATAAACTATAAATAGATGACAAAAGGTATGTAGTAGATCGTGTACAGTACAAGTTTTGATCATGTAGAGCATTTGCTTATCAAATATTGTGCAGTTGGCTTTTAATTTTTTTTTTTTAAAATTTGACAAACATAATGCTTTTAATTTTAACAGAACTTGATTTACACACACACACACACACACTCAAACGAACAAACACACACACACAAACGCACATAGACAGACAGACAAACACGCACAGGCAGATAAAAACATGCGCAAATACACACACACAAACAAACAAACACAAACACATGCACGCACGCACACACAAAAGCACATAGACAGACAGACAAACACACACAGGCAGAAAAATATGCGCAAACACACACACACACACACACAGACAAACAAACACACACACATGCAAACACACACAGACAGACAGACAAACACACAGGCAGAAAAATATGCGCACACACACACACACACACACAGACAAACAAACACACACACAAACGCACATGGACAGACAGGCAAACACACACAGGCAGATAAAAACACACACAAATACACAAACAAACGCACATAGACAGACAGGCAAACACACACAGGCAGATAAAAACACACACAAATACACACACAAACGCACATAGACAGACAGGCAAACACACACAGGCAGATAAAAACACGCGCAAATACACACACACACAAACAAACACGCACACAAACACAAACAAAACGCGTACACACACAAATACGAAAACACACACACAAACGCACATAAACAGAAAGACAAACACACACAGGCAGATAAAAACACACACAAATACACACACACACAAACAAACGCACGCACACAAACACACATAAACAGAAAGACACACACAGGCAGAAAAAAACACGCGCAAACACACACACACGCGCGCACACACAAACGCACATAGACAGACAGACAAACACACACAGGCAGAAAAAAAAACTAACACACACACAAACAAACAAAACGCGTACACACACAAATACGAAAACGCACACACAAACGCACATAAACACAGACACACACACACACACAAACAAACAAACAAACGTGCACGCACACACACACACACTCATCTTTGGATCAAAACACATGTTTAGGAAATAGAACTAGTTTGAATGGAAGTGGGTGTTGTGAATGGAGTTGTGAACAGCATGTGTCTGTCTCTGCAGGTATGAGCCATGAGCCTCAGTGTCCGTCACCAGGCATGATTTCGGCAGCACCATGCAGCATGGCGACTGTGAGCCCCCTCACTCCCTCGCCCATCAGTGGGAGCCCCTCGGCCCAGTCCAGTCACTCGGGGTTCGCCGCTGCTCTCCGGAAGCTGGCCAAACAGGCCGAGGAACCACGAGGTGAGTGCTCTTTACCCTTCAGACTTTCACTCACACACCATTTCTACATGTTCAGCAGAAGCACACACAACTAAACATCCTCAGAGTTGATAGCGTTTTATATTACTGAGATAAGAATGTGTTGTTTTGTGCTGTGTTTTCATTCATTCATTCAATCATTTGCTCGTTTGTTTGTTTGTTTTGTTCTGCTATTTGTTTGTATTCTGCTATTATTTGTTCAGTTTGTTTGTTTTTTTTCCAATTATTTTTCTTTATTTTTTATTGTTTTATTTTTTTCTAATTTGTTTTGTAATTTTTTTTTAATTTTGATTTGTTGTGTTCTGCTATTTGTTTTTTCTTTGTTTTGCTTTCTTATTTGCTTTTTGATTCATTTAATTTTCTTCTATTTTTGTTTTGTTTCTCTTTTGTTTTTTAAATTTTTTTTTATTATTCTGTTTTTGTATTCTTGTACTGTTTTTATTCAGCTTTTCTTTTTTTTTTCAATTTGTTTTGAGTTTTCATTTTGCCTTTTAGTGAATTTTGCATTTTCATTTATTTTTGTTTTGAAATTATTTAAATTTGTTTAATTGTTTTTTTTGTTGTTGTGCACTTTCTTTTGCTATATTTGTTTTATATTTGTTCTAACTTTTTTTTTTTCTTTTCATTCGTTTTAATGTGTATTGTTTTTTGGCTTTTGTTTGTTTAGTGATTTTTGTTTGTTTGGTGGTTGCTTTTTTATTTTGTGTTTTTTTCCTGATTCATTTTGTTGCATTTATTTGGCTTGTTTTTGTTGTTTTTACCCCCTGATTTCTTTTGTGATTTTTTTTATTTTTATTTGTTTCATTTCATTTGTTTATATATATATATATATATATATATACACACTACCATTCAAAATTTTTTCTGAAAGGATCATGTGACACTGAAGACTGGAGTAATGATGCTTTGTATCACAGGAATAAATTACATTTTAAAA
>JAUCMR010000062.1:15643654-15654231 GCA_032357425.1 Enteromius argenteus
GTTGGTGCTCCAGTATAATCGGTCCGCTGAAACTCATCCAGTGAGAAACGTTCCGCGGTTCAAAAATAAGTGCGATTTAAAATGCGTAAAAAAAAATTACACTTTATTTTTGTGTAATTAATTAATCTAAATTAACACGTTAAAGTCCCAGCCCTAATATATACATACACACACGTCTAATATATATATATATAGCATTCTTTTACAGAAAAAGGCGATCATACGACTTTAAATAATCTCCGGAGATGTTCTGGTGTCCTAAAACCTCTGTTTATTCAAATAATCTGGTATCTGACCCGAGCACAAAGACACAGTAACCAGTCCAGGCTGTGTGAGGTCATTCGTTTGGTCTGTAATTGAAAAGCGTATGTTTATGACAGTAACTTTTCCTTTATCTTTGTCAATCGATTCAAACAGAGGCATCTCTCAGGCTCTGCGAGGGACCGAGGGCTTTCAGTTGGGCTGGATTAGTGCAAACGGGGTCCTGCGTGTCCATTATTTCGGTGACTCTCAGGCGCGACGGCCAGAAGTGTGTGTGTGTGTGTTCAGCTCTCGTTCTGTGTGGCTTCGAGTTTATTTAGCACTGCAGTCAAGGGACATCAGGAGAGACAATAGGCACTTTCCCCTGATCAAACTAGCCTCTCTCTGTTTACACAAAGAGTCTTCTGTAGCTCGGGATTGGACGGGATAGAGGAGCCAAAGCTGCGGATATATTCAGTCTGCTTTCAGTCGCACTGTCTCTCTTCTTTGTGCCAGTCTCGACCACACACACACACACACTCACTCGCTGTTTCATCCACAGACTCTATATTTGCCACCTATTTGCGATTGAATGGGGTTGTTTTTAAAGTAAATACATGGGTTTATGTATATATTTGTTCGTATAGTGACAGAACAGTTGTCAGTCCAGTTTGGCCACTAAATATGATTCACACACACTTTGGCTGTGAAGTGAAGAGACTTTTGAATGGCTGTGGAAGGAGAAAGATGTCATCGATGCCAGTGTTATTGTTTTTAACTACAACTATTACAAATTATTTTCGGGTTAGTGAAATAAAAAAGTCAAGTAATTTAAAATTTGTAAAGCTGAACAATAGTAAAAAATGTTTTAAAAATGCAACTGAAATTATAAAACTAAAATATTATTTTTAGGTGCGATAAACGATGTCTCGTCTTAATAGCTCCGCCCCCCAGGTTTACAAACATACTGTAACACAGGCACCGCCACCCCCTTATGAGTGGACACGCCCCTTATTGCTGATTGGCTACAAGTGTGTTTTGGTGCTTGGTCCGATCCACTTACAACAGTGCTTCTCCGAAATTGTGCACTGCACCTTTAAGTAAAAACAACTTAAAACTGCAGTATCACAGACATAGAAAACTGAAAATATAAATAATAGCATTCAAAATGTTAATAAATACTGTAGTAATATATATATTAAAATTCATTAATCCAGTCAAAATAACAGGGTGGTAAAACTGTCTTGATATCATAATGAAGAAAAATCAGAAATAAAAATAATAAGTATTTAATTGATTGTTCTTTTTTTATTTTTTTATGATATCACATTTCTTAAAATATCAGGCAATTTGTATGACAAGGCAAGGTAAGTTTAGGTTGATGAAATGAATTAATTATTTATGAATTAATAAATATGGAAAATATGATGAAATACATTAATTTACATTAATTCTCACTTTTTTCACTAATACATGGCACCTTCTATGTATAGCCATTATGGCTACAGCATATGCCTGTTCAATATTTATTGAGACAGATCTACTGTATACTGACTATATATATGTGTGTGTGTGTGTAAAAAAAAAAGTATACATAATATATTTTTTTAAAGTTATCTTATAAACACATATTGGTGTACAGTGGTATTAATATATCTGCTAAATATTCCCATGATGCCATAATGCTCTAACCATAGACGTTTTTTTTTCTCTCTTTTAGGCTGATTCAGGATTAAGAGGGTCCGGTCAGGAGCGTTTGGCCCCCGAGCGGTCTTTACCAGGCCAGGAGAAGCCGTCTCTCTCTCTCCCGCCGTACCTGGGTTCAGCCCACCCCTTCAGCGTGACCCCGAGTGCTCTGGTGCAGGACCCACGTCTGCAGACCCAGTCAGTACCGCCCCGTCGCTCATATACTACACATCCTACATCGCTCCTACAGTCACTCATACGTGTTCCTCTCTCTCAGCTTGTCCCGGCAGGTTCCTCATATGCTGCTCTCAGGAGCTCAGGACGAGTTTGTTCGCGATGGCTTTCGGCCGTACGCCTCCGCTGACGAGCTGCGCGTGCCTTTAGGGCTCCCTCTAGGGCTCAGCCCAGGAACTGCAGCTGACACTCTGGCGTACTTTCACTCAGGATATTTGCCTCACCCCTCGCTCGCTTCATACAGGTGTGTGATGAAGTTTTGATTGTTCTTTCAAATAAACCTAACTATATTAGATATGAAAAAAAATTCTATTATATCTTAAAGGGTTAGTTCACCCCATAATGAAAATTCTGTCATTAATTACTCACCCTCATGTTGTTCCAAACCTATAAGACCTTCGTTCATCTTCAGAACACAAATTAAGATATTTTTGATGAAATCAGTGAGCTATTTGTCCCTCCACAGACAGCAACACAACTGAAATGATCCCAGATCCAGAAACATAGTAAAAACACCGGTAAAACAGTCCATGTGACATCAGTGGATCAACTCCAGTTTTGCGACGCCACGAGAATACTTTTTTTGCACAAAGGAAACAAAAATAACTTGATTTACTCAACCATTCTTCTCCTATGACTTACGTCTTCCACCATTATGGAGATCACTTAAGAATATATTTGACGTAATAAGTGTTGTTTACGTCTAGTGGAAAGCATGCGTATGCGTTGTGATACTCTCTAAAATGCTGGAAGATGTAACTCAGGGGAGAAGAAATTGTTATTTTTGTTTTCTTTGCACAAAAAAAGTATTCTCGTAGCATCACAAAACTGAGCTACAAAGTTGAGTTACTGATGTCACATGGACTGTTTTACAGATGTTTTTACTATGTTTCTTGATCTGGGGTTGAGGAGGTTATGGGTTTGGAGCGACACAAGGGTGAGTAAGTAATTTTTTTGGGGTGAACTACCCTTTAAGTAATGCTGGGTGGTAACTCATTACATGTAATCTGGATAAAGTAATCAGATTCCAAAAATTAAGTACTTGTAATTAGATTACGTATTAAAATGGTCATAATCAAATTGCAGTTACTTTTTTATCTCTTCCATCTCTCTGTCAACTGTGAAACAACAACACCTTGTGTAAATCATAAAAAAAAAAAATAAAAACGATGATTAAATTTAATGCACTCTGTAAAAAACTAAGTATTTAAGTATGGGTTTAGCAGTATTGATTGTGTCAGAAGCCTAATTAAACTACACTGCCCTCCAAAAGTTTTGAAAAACACCCCTGGCAAAGTGTGGTTTTGGATGATATCAGCATAAATCCTTATCATTTTTTGCTGCAAATACTGTACATTAAAATAACTTGACGTTATCATTGAAGACCAGCAATAATAATTTTCATTTTGATTACATAATAATGGCAATATATACATGTCAAAGTTGAGCTACTATGGGAGGAACTGGACCGTGAGAAGTGTCCAACCAGTGTGAATCATCTTTGGGCAATCTTCAGCTCTGATGCCCAGATTATGAGCTGTAATAGCTGCTAACGGTGGATATTTTGATAAAACGAAAATGTAAGTATTTTCTATGTATAAACTGTTTATGTAATAAAATATGTTTTTGTAGTTTGTGTTGTGCAAAATTATCACAAATTAAAAAGTATTCATGCTAATATTGTCCCAAACCCCACTTTTCTAGAGCGTTTTCAAACTTTTAGAGGGCAGTGTAAATGTTTTCTTGTTCAGGCTATTTTTTTTGCTGCTAAACCTATAAGAAAGTACACAGGTTGCTGGAGAAATATGGTCATATTTAATGTTGTTTTCACAATTTTCTCAGACAAAACCTAGTAATTTTATTAGGAATTTGGGTTCAGTTGATAATACAAATTTGCTAGGTTGTTTGCCACATTATTTAATAACCAATATCACTCCATAGTTGATCACAGTTTAATTTAACAGCAGACTGTGGCACTGACAGCACTAAGGTCATGTATTCACCAAACATTCATTCTCAGGGTAAAAACTGTGTGAAAAAATGATTTAGATAAGAGTCTGCCAAATGCATACATGTCAATGTTTATCTCAGTAACTATTTTTATGTGTCCTCTGATCTGGCCGTTGATTATATTACACCACAGTTATCACATCACTGATTGCTGATTGATGATTCAAATGTTTGGTTGCGAGCCCAGATAATTGACCTTAGTGTTACACCACCAGAGATGCTTACTTGCTTTATAGACATTTTGTTTTTTAATGTTTTGATGACACTTTTTTTCTCAGCGTGTATTTTAGTAGACCCACAAGATTATAATGACATGGCATGATGTATTTCAGACTGTATTGATACAGTATGCTGTGTGACACTGAACCTTCGGATCAGCTCAGCTGTTCTGTGTGTGAATGTTTGGCATGCTGTCTCGTCTCCTGCACATGATTTAATGGCTTTAATGAGGGAAGTGAACCTCAGGCTTGGACACACACACATGAACAGATGTACTCCTGTCTGAGACTCAAGATCTCAAGATAAAATACACACACAGATCCGAACATATGGATGTATGCATGTATGTATGTCTGTTCTTTTTGTATGCCTGATTTTTCAGTCCTTTACCAAAAAATGCTACAGAACTTAGTATTTCCTTGATGCTTATATTATGATAGACATGTATTAAATATACACAAACATACAGTGCAAACAAGGTATTATTATACATACATTTTTAACTAAAAAATTAATGTAGGTAATAGATATAATCAATAAATCTGTGCATAAAGGCATTGTAATTAATGATATTTTAATATTGCAAAATATATATGATATTCCACCCTCTTATTAAACCAAAGAACCATTGAACCAAATTTATATATACATGCAGATGTGTGTATGTATGTAAGGATTATTTTCTACACTGAATCTACAAATGAAGTCTTTTCTTGCCGCTGCACCTTTAAAACATTGCCTCTGCTCTGATTGGCTGAGCTCTGAATGCTGAATAGATGTTGATATGTGAATGTGTGCAGTCATCATGTTTCTGATGTCAATACGTTATGAGTCTGAGTGAGACGAATTTGTAGCTTCATTTCTGTCTGTAGAGTATTTGATTTGAAAAGCACAGGGAATGTCCTGTTCTCATATATATATATATATATATATATACACGCACACACACGGACATTCTTCCTGTTCTTCATTCTTCATCTCTGTCTGTCTCTGTCCGTCTGAATAACCCACTCAGCATGTGGTTGTGGAGAGGTTCAGTGACAGAAATAGGCAGTGCTGTTCATGTGGCAGGGCCAGAGAGCAGAGGTTAATGAACGAGCAGGTTATTTATAGAGGCACTAATTAGCTGCTCTCTCTGTCTCTGCTTCCTGTGTTTGATCAGGATGGAGGACTATTACAGTCTGTCCGGCCTGCGCCCGCATTACTACCCGCTTCCAGAGGGAGGACCCCTGCCGGCCCTCCACCCGTCTGCTGTACACCTGCCCCTGCCTGGAGTCTTCTACCCTCCTGAAATCGCACACCAGTCACTGTCAGTGCTGCACTCCGAGAGGTACACACACACACATGCACAAATACACATGTGCACACACACATGCTCACTTATACACACACACATACTTGCATTTCTGGTTTACGGGGACTCTCCATAGGCGTAATGGTTTTTATAATGTAAAAACTGTATGTGGTATTGCCCTACACTGACCCTACACCTGAACCTACCCCTTACAGGAAACTGTGTGCAGATTTTACATTTCATAAAACACTGTTTAGTATGTTTTTTAAGCCTTTTGTTTTATGGGGACACAGGAAGCATGTTTACGTTGTAGTACCACTGTCATTATACACATTTGTGTCCTCGTAAACCACAAATGCCTGAACACACACACTCACACATGCGCAATTGTTGGTAATTATGTGTGTAAATACAATCGTTACAGCATCATCATATGATATTCTCTCATATATCTCACACACACACAAAGTTCCTGGTCCTCCGAAGTGAACATCATCAACACTCTCCAGTGTTCCTGCGGCCTCTCACTGAGTGTATTCCTCTGGTTCCTGTTGAGAGTGTTGCATCTCACACCATTTGTGTGTGTGTGTGTGTGTTTCGACCCTCCGCAGGCTGCAGATGGAAGAGGAGCTTCGCCAGCAGGAGCGAGAGAAGGAGCGAACGCGTGAAATCGAACGAGAGCGGCAGTGGGAACAGGAGGTGCAGAGAGAGAAAGACCGAGAGCGAGAGAAGCTACGAGAGCTGGAGATTAAAAAAGAGCGAGGCAGAGACATCCCAGCGGTCAAGGCCGTGGAGAAACGCCACCTGAGTCTGGAGCCGCCGGCCAACACACACTCCATCTCTCAGTCTCATCCGTACACACAGAGAGGCAAGCTGGAGGAGAGACTCGCTGCTAACAGAGCCGGTATGAGATCCAAACACACAAACAAACAGTCTTCCTCTGGAAAACACAAAAGAAGATACTTTGAAGAATGTTCCTGCTGTTACAGGGGAGGTCAATGGGGTCCAAAAGTTTCAAGCTCTAAAAAGCACATAGTAGTTCATCTGAATCCATTTGTGTGAGGAACAGACTGAGATTTAAGCTAATCACAAATAATATAACAGTATTTTAGCTATTATTTTAATAAATTATAATAAACATAATTATTATTATTATTTTTGTCTTTTTTAAGAAATCTCATTTTATTTATATTTTTATTTACTTAAATTACTTAATTAAAAAAAGTAAATAAGTAATAATGTTTTAATTTATTTACACACACACACACACACATATATATATATATATATATATATATATATATATAGACCATTTATATAGCTTTATATTTATACAAAATTATAATAATAATAATAATTTCATATTTTAATTTACTACTTTGTCAGATATTATGTGATTAATTGTAAGAATATTAAAATGATATATAATAATTATATAGATTACATTCAGTGTATTACATACAATTATTATGTATATTTAATTACTAAAATTATTTTATGCATATGTTTATACCACACAGCTCATGGAATTTTAGATTTAGAATAAAAAACAGTAATACTGTGAATTATAAATTTTAACTTCAGTTTTTAGTGTCACGTGATCTTTCAGAAATCATTCTAATATGCTGCTCGTGAATATTTATTATTATTAGCAATGTTTATTTATTTATTTTATTCATTGATTCAATCATTTTTATCCATTTGACCTCATGATGCAATACATCTGTTTTAAGACATTCACATTATTTCCTTCTTATCATAAGTTACTTATTGCACATTTCATGCAGCTGGTTTCATGAATATTCAGCATATAAATTATGATTGACATTCAGGTGAATCCCATGATTCATGATGAAAACTACTTCGAATGGTTTGAGGATCCACTCAGACTCAGAAAACTGTTAAAAGTAGATTTTGTCATTTGAGAGACTGGGAATAAAGCAAAATATAAAAGTGAATGGATACAAAAATGTAAATATGGGTCAAAGACGCATCAAAAGGTATTCACAAAAGTGATTTTATGTCCATAGAAAGCAAATTAAATGTAAGCAAAGTGTCTACTTTTAAGGTTTCAAATAAGTTTTTGGACAAATATAAATGTGGTTGATATAATGTTACATTGTCACATTTAAATATTTACATTTAGAAACAAAAACCAATAAAAATGATAGTCAGAAATATTGCTTTGGCAACTGAAATAAGTATATTTAAAATGAACTAAACTAAAACTGTAACAAAAATAAATAAATAAATAAAGCTGAAGAGAAATATAGTGTATAAAATTACTAAAATTACTGAATTACACAAATTTACACACACACACAAACTTTCAAAGGAAATTAGAAATGAATAAATAAAAATAAACAAAAGCTTCATAAAATAACATTACAAATATTTTTAATGTTTAATAATAACAACAAAAGCACATAAAATTACTAGAACTTAAACTAAAATTAAAATGAAATAAAAATAAAAGGCTTTACTAAGTAGTTAATGCTGAAGACAGCTAGTAATGTATGTTATTTTGGTTCTGCTTTGAGAAGCACATGTTTACTCTTGTCATCTCTCGATACAGACAAAACCAAAGAAGCGCCGCTGTTCATGTCTCAGTCCGGTCCATACTCATCCTCAGGAGGTCCTTCATCCCTCTCAGCCTCGGTCCCCGGCCTCTCTTCAAGCGGGCCGTTTGTGAAGAGCCACCGGCCCGTGGTGACTCCCATGATGCTCCAGCGGCCGGAGGAGGACAGATGGCTCGGCAGACAGAGAGCGCTGAAGCTGGAGAGAGCCGACAGACAGCAGGAGCCAGCAGATCTGAGAGAGACACACAGGTCAGTGTTATGACATCATAGCACTTCCTGTTGGAATAACCCCAAATTCAACACGTGGAGGCAAAAACACGTGCTTTTCTTGAATATCAGTGCGAATGCAAATTATTTACAAATTCAACAATATTGCGAGTTACATTTAGTTTAATATAACTCAGTGTGTTTAATGCTTGAATGAATCCATTAATGAATCCATTAATAAAATGAAAACTTTTTTTGAACAAATCGGTTGAATAAATGACTCAAAGATTCAATTAAACAGTAACTTGGCGTCATCTACCACCAGTTTTAGTTTCGTATTTAAATGTATTTATTATATATATATATATATATATATATATAATATATCTGAAGGTGGAGGAAGTAGTGTTGTGTTTAAAATATAAACTCATTATATAAAATCATTATATAATTTAAAATTCTATAATATATATAAATATATAAAATATACAAAATATTAGTCTTTACAACATTAATCTCACAGCATTATTTATTCAATTGTAATTACAGTGTAAACTGTTTCTGTGCCACTTCTGCAGTGCAAAAATGTACTTTGTTTATATGATTGTATTTATATAGTCTATAGTGTTGTACATCTAAAAAGAGTATAACATTGTAAATAAGCTAAATAAGCTGTAAATAACCTCATAAATGTAAAATAGCCATTTTAAGTTGCCAAAATTGCCTTTTTAAAAGTAAAAATACAGTATGAAAGTCGATTTTAGGTGGCAAAAAAATTCATCATAAGGGTAAAAAAATACACATTAAAAAAATTTAATTCAAGGTGACAAAAAAATGGCCCTTATTAAGGTAAAAATGTCACTTAAGTTGGCAAACTTATCCACCTTTTTCTTCCCATAAGAGCTAGCGTGTCCGTTTGTGAATTCTGTGGGTCTAGTTTCTGGTCTCATCTGCATCCAGCTATTTTGATCCGTACAAAACAGCTTGTTTTGCTGCTTGATATTGAAAATTGTCCTTATGAACACACTGGTTTGTAGAGCAGTTTTACTGTTTACTGTATGTCGTTATTCTTCTCGTTATTTCTCTCAAGCGGCTAATAAACCATAGTCTCACCCATAGGCTTACTTCCGCGTTAAAGAATACGTTTTTAAAAATGCCCCTTTAAAGTCAGTTTATGGAAACATGTTTTGTTAAGTCAGTATCTGTCAGTGCTGTGAAGTGAATGTTGCCCAGAAAATGAAAAGCTTTATAAGTCAGGCTTAAATGCGCTGATGTACCAGCACAAAAAACACTCTGTTTATGATCACTGATGAAATCCCAGAAAATATCCCCATCTGATTATTGTCAGTATGGCACACCCTGTGCATCCCGTGGTGTGTGTGAGGACACTGCCCTCTAGTGGTGCTGTGTTAGAAACTTTTGGTGTGTTTCAGGTTCGGGGCAGGAGTCAGAGACATACCTGCACCTCTGGGAGCCCCGCCGCCCCTCATCACCCCCAAACCTCCTCCTCCTCGGGACCCACACCCCTCTCCTCCCACGCCCGGCAGCCTCTGGAACCCAGTGTCCCTCCTGCGCTCGCCTCCCGACCGCCCTCTGCCCCACATACACCCTCACAGCCGAGCAAGACCCCCAGAGGAGGAGGCCAGGCGGGGCCAGCAGAGACCCGTCTCCTCCAGGACACCCCAGGGGCCCGCTGCAGACAGGACAGACCCCCTGATGGTGTACGACCAGGCCTTCCAGCAGCACAGGAGACTCGTCAGCAAGCTGGACCTGGAGGAGAAGAAACGCAGGGAAGCCCGAGAGAAAGGTAAGAGGGGAAAATAAGAGTTCCTTAAGATCTCTATCAGTTCATCTATCAGTTCTTCTATCAGAGTTCTGAAGGAGGAGGACATGTAAATATTTATTAATTGGTTTATTCATCAGAGTTCTGAACATGAAGTAAAAATATTTATTTGTTATTGTATCTATCTATCTATCTATCATCATCTCTATCTATCTATCTATCTATCTATCTATCATCATCTCTATCTATCTATCTATCTGTCTGTCTGTCTGTCTGTCAATCATCATCATCTCTATCTATCTATCTATCTATCTATCTATGTATC